>JAQBSW010007573.1:0-39988 GCA_029291075.1 Eudiplozoon nipponicum | reverse complement strand
TTGTTCGTGTTTTTTTACCCGTCCTACATATCAATGGTGGCTATTATTACTACCCGTGCGCCTAATCAGTCTCTGATCCTCTTTGGATGGTTGATTTGAGAAAGCCGAAACTTGGTTTCATACATATATTAGATATAATGTTGCAAATAGCAATATAATTCACAGTTAGTCCAAATTGAATATATGTTAGTCAGCTGTCATTAAAATGAAGGAGTAAGCCCCTTAAAGACTTCAATGACAAAAACTCGATTGAAAACACATGATGACATGAATGGAATCAAGGTTAAACGTTATCACTAAAAAGGAGTATGTAAATCGTTTAAAGACTTCAATGATAAAAACTCGATTGAAAATACATGATGATATGAATAGAATCAATGTTAAAGGTTATCACTAAAGATGAAAATGTAAATCGTTTAAATACTTCAATGACAAAACTCACAAATGTTTAGTTCTCTACTTGTTAATATATTAATTCATTATTCTATTCACATAAATTTCGAATAATCCAACTAAGCAAAATAAATCCGCAGTGACACAATAGTCCACCGCGTGATCCTCTCGGATCGCGCGTGGTTCTGTATATTTTATAAAAACACTATTAATTACAAATAAAATTGCAGTTCAAGAAATATCGATTAAAATTGCTTGAGACTAAAAGAGATTGTTCCTAAAATCACAGCTAAGAGAAATATTGTTTAAGGACAGAGTTAGAATATTTGACCTTAAAGAGCACAGCGTTTGTAAAAATTGACCTTCGTTGGGTTGTAACACGGAGCCGCGTGTTACATACTATCCTTTCAATATGTCTCTCAGCAGAAGCCGTACAATGAATAGTTATGCCTAAATCCTTAATTTCTTGCATAAAATTAATCTCAAAAATATCATTAATCTCAGCATCATGAAATTAAACATAATTAAATTCAGTTCTGTTACCTATTTTTAAAGCTCTTGTCTTTTTACTGTTTATTCTCTGCCCTAGTGTAATCAAATATCTACTTAAATCATACAAATCTATTGTCACATTGTTTTTGGAGAATTCGACATTATTTGGATCAAATGGAAAGATTATTTTTAAATCATCAGCGAATTGGTAAACTTGACCGTTAGGGATCTTAGTTTCCAAATATGCAAATACAATTTTAAATAAAATTGGCTCCAAACTTGATCCCTGTGGAACTCCACTTGTTACCCTTTTCGATTTAGATATCAAATCGTTTACTTGAATACTCATTCTTTGATTATATGAATAGTATCTAAGTAATCTAAAAATATTCGGATCAATATTCAATAAATTAATCGCATTCAAAATAGCATCAAAAGATATAGAATCAAAAGCTTTTGAGATATCTATAAATACAATTAATGTATCTAACATATTCTCATATAATGTAATTACATGTTTCCACATAGAGAGCATAATAGTAGTTGTCGATCTATCTTTCGTAAATCCATGTTGACATAAATCAAAATCAGCCGGCAACATACGTTCTAAATGATCTAGTATCAATTGTTCTATTATTTTCAAAAACGAAAGGATAATGGAGATTAATCTATAATCACTGGCGCACGTTGGCTTACTTACTTTTGGCAACGGTTTAGCTACTATCGTTAGTATATCGATTGGTAATTTCCCATTCTTCAAAATTCTATTTATAAAATTGCAGAGCGCATTCATAAAATTTAAAGGTAATTGAAGTAGGTTATTAATCGATATACCAAGGTGATCTTTTTGTTTTTTTGATTTTATTTTTAACATTAATTCTATCAATGCATCACTGTCAATAACAAGTCTTAGATCCTGGTCTCGCGAAGGATCAGGTAGATCAATGAAATTTCTTTCGTTCTGTGGATTATATAACAAGTTGCCAAATACTTCATCCAATTCACAGAGAAATTCATAATCAGTTTTACCTACAGGTAATATAAGCTTTAATTTTTCCTTATATTTACCGTAGTCTGTGAGGAGTTTGTATCCTAGTCTAGGATTATTCTTCAGTTTAGCCAAAATAATTCTCTCTGATCTTTGACGGATTATCAGCAGTGATGAATTAATTTCGTTATCGATCAAATCTAACCTAATTTTTTAAGTATTATTGATAAGACTACATTTCATTATATTATCTCGTTTGATTCTTAGCTTACATAACTTCCTATTGATTCGCTTTGAATAGAATAGAATAGAATAGAATATCTTTATTTGGATTCAAACCACACATATTCCATCAAATAATAAAATTGGAAATTGTACAATATATATAAAAAAAATTATCACATCACAATAAATGTGCAATTAATATCATGTAGATAGGTATATCTCACTAGTTGTACAATACAAGATATCAATATCAGAAAGTTCGACTGAAAAGAATAATATATACATTATCAAATTAGGAACAATTAATGTATAATTCGAGTGTAACATTATGCAAAAATTGAGAACCATGACTAGCAATTGATTGTATGTAATGTTAACTAATTTGAAGAAATAGTGCATAACATTTCAATTATAATATTACAAAACTTGGAAATAAAATCTCAAGAAAATCTGTTTCCGATAATAATTATCCTTGTCTTTTATTCAACCATGAGAAAGTATTATCATAATCAAAAAATAAAAAATATCAGCAGGATTGCAGACTTTTTCAAGTTCAGTAGATAAAGTTTTAAAAGACATCTTAGATGGAGGCATTTCTTTAAGTCCCTTGGGTAATAGGTTATAAATTTTGTAGATTTTCGAGAAAGAGAATAACTTGCTCGCTACATTCCCCACAAAAGGAGGAGATATTGCCATATGTCCAGATCTAGTTCCAACTTCATGACTCTTTCTTATCGGAGTCATATAGGCACCAGTCCATTGGTTCAAATGGAAAACTTTTATACAATAACACATCCTCCGAAACCACAAAGATTGCAATGACACAAACTGTAATCTAGAGGCGTATATAGTGCAAGAAATAGGACTAATATGTTTCACAACTTTTCTTTGTACAGCTTCTATCTTATTAGACAAACCTTTTTTTTAATGGATTCCAAGTAGCGACAGCATATTCTAGTACCGGTCTAATCCATATTATATATATTTGAAGTTTTATATCATTTGATAAGATATTTCGATTTATTAGTGCTCATCTTTTCTTGGCACTGCCTACTATACTTTCAATATGTCTCTCAGCAGAAGCTGTACATTGAATAGTTATGCCTAAATCCTTAATTTCTTGTATAAGTTTAATCTCAAACACATCATTAATAACAGCATCATGAAAATAAACATAATTAAAGTTTGTTCTGTTCCCTATTTTTAAAGCTTTCGTCTTTTTATTGTTTATTCTCAGCCCTAGTGTGATCAAATATTTACCTAAATCATATAAATCTAATGGCAAATTATTTTTGGAGAATTCGACATTCTTTGGATCAATTGGGAAGATTATTTTTAAATCATCAGCGAATTTGCAAACTCGACCGTTAAGGATCTTAGTTTCCAAATTTGCAAATACAATTTTAAATAAAATTGGCCCCAAGCTTGATCCCTGTGGAACTCCACTCGTTACTCGTTTCGATTTTGATATCAAATCATTTACTTGAATACTCATTCGTCGATTATATAGATAGTATTTAAGTAATCTAAAATATTCGGATCAATATAGAACAAACTAATCGCATTCAAAATAGCATCAAAAGATATAGAGTCAAAAGCTTTTGAGATATCTATAAAAACAATTAATGCATCTAACTTATTCTCGTCTAATGTGATTACATGTTTCCACATGGAAAGCATATTAGTAGTTGTCGATCTACCTTTCGTAAAGCCATGTTGACATAGGTCAAAATCAGCCGGTAACATACGTTCTAAATGATCTAGTATCAATCGTTCTATTGTAGGGGTACTTTTCGCTGTTGCTATCTCGTTCCTGATTTTGTACCCCTACTATATATCAATGGTGGCTTTTATTACTACCCGTGCGTCTAATCAGCCTCTGATCATTTTCGGATGGTTGATGCGAGAAGGCAAAAACATCTGGTCATACATATAATCTACACCATATTGCAATTAGAAATATAATTCACAGATAGTCCAATTTGACCATGTGTTGGTCGGCAATAAAAAACAGATTTTAACATAAAATTATGTCCTAAACACCATTCACAATTAAACTAGATTGTCCGTCTTCTAGACGGCAAAAATAAAAGTGATTTGTGTCTATAAAGTGAAATGTTTAGAACAAATGTCTGGATCGGAATGAATATAGTCAAAAGATTGAAAATATATGACCATATGAACATAGTAAAATGATTTATGTTTATAAAGAAAATGTTTTACATACAATTGGTTATTCTTACACAAATGTCTGGATTGTAATGAGTAGTCAAACGATTAAAGATACATGATAATATGAGCCTAGTAAAATTATTTATGTTCATAAAGTAAAATGTTTTGTGTAAACCGTTTAAAGATTTAAATGACAAACAACTCACAAATGTTTTTTTATAGTAAACAATCAATCATTTTCATAGTAACGAATAATCCGATAAATTCACTAACACAATATTCCACCGCGTGATCCTCTCGGATCGCGCGCGGTTCTCTCTATTTATAAAAACACTATTAATTACAAATAAAATTGCAGTTCAAGAAATATCGATTGAAACTGCTTGAGACTAAAAGAGATTGTTCCTAAAATCACAGCTAAGAGAAATATTGTTTAAGGACAGAGTTAGAATATTTGACCTTAAAGAGCACAGCGTTTGTAAAAATTGACCTTCGTTGGGTTGTAACACGGAGCCGCGTGTTACAAGATAATACTTTCTGTCCATGCTGTCTTTAATGTGCAAAAGTCGTTTTATGACTTACCACAAGTTACAACAATGTATAATTGCATTTTCGTGTCATACAAACACGAGGATCAGCTCTCAAAAATCTGTTGCTGCAGTTCATGTTGATAGTTTCATCTGAATAGGATTAACCTCGAAGACAGTGTAGCCGATATAATAATATAACATGACCAACCTACCTGCATATATATTCGGGCTATACGACCCAATGAAATATTTCACACTTTAGATTTTAAAACCAGAGATGAATATATCGTGGGCACAGTTACAACAGTTCCAGTGCTGTAGGTTGAGTCGAATGCTAAGATGCTATTAGTAATACCATTTGTAACAGCAACGGGTGAGCTTCTAATTTCTTACGGTTGTTTCACTTGCTCCCTTAATATAGGTTTATGACGTTAATTTTCTCACAACTTCATCGTTTCCAGGGTCTCGCACAATATTCTAGGATTTATACAACGTTAAAAGATCGCCTTATTTTTTATTTAGCAAATCAGAAGATCATTGACAACTTAATAGAACTCGAACAAAGTTTTTGGACTCTAGCTTCCGTACATTTGGAGAGCTATTGTAGGAGGTTTTGTAGCTAATGTAAGAGGTTCTGCGAGCTACTTGTTTATTTATTGCAAAATTATATTCCTATTGAATGTTAAATCACATTAATCCACTGGACTGTAGGGTTTCGGATAAATTATTGAGAAATACCTAAAACATGAATCAGACGAGTCTTAATTAAACTGTCAGTAGTTATGTAAAAATGGTTAAGACATACAAAACTAGTAAATCCTTGGTTTGAGCAATAAGTCAAAAAAATCTACTGCATGTTGCCTGCGTGTTGCGCTCCAGTGAGTCTTATTATTAAAAAAAGCCCTATTAATTACAATTAAATTTTCAGTTCAGGAAATCTCAATTAAAACTGCTTGAAACTAACAGAGATTGTTGCTAAAATCACAGTTAAGAGAAATATTGTGTAAAACCAAAATTAGACTATTTGACCTTAAAGAGAACTATATTTATCAAAATTGAACATCGTTGGGTTGTAACACAGAGCCGCGTGTTAATCAAAATCTTTGCGTTTATATATTGGACCATGTTGCTGACGTGTAGGACAGATCGGCCGATTCTGAGCGTTACACTGTAGGTAACTGCGAAGTGGAAACAGAAATACCTGATCGTTCATCTTTACCGCAATTTCAAGGCGTGATCGGACTAGTTCGCCTGGCAGCCGTAGACATTCGCTAAATACAATTTCAGCGGAACTACATTAGGTCGGCTGTCAAGGTCTTGTACGCATTGATAGGATTAATTTCGGCAAAGATGCAAGCCAATTTTCTCCTGGGCTAGCCTTAAGCTCCCTTTTAGTTCCCGGTGTGGCCTTTCGACGAAAACATTTGCTCTAGGATTACGAGCCGTGGTCACGGAGTGTTTGACACCTTAGTATTTCAGTAGGGCAGCGAACACTTCGCCGAGGAACTGTGCACCACGATCGGTTATCATTTCAGCTGGAGCACAAAACCTAGCGAACCAATTGAGCTCTAAAGCATAACTGACAGTGTCCTGCTTTAAGTCTGGCAGTAGAATGGTCTCATAACATCGAGCGGTGCGATCCCGTATTGACAGTAGATAGCGTATATTGCTCACGGCAGGTAAGGTAACCAGATAAACGTGCATGTGCGTGAACCGTACTTTAGGCATTTGCATGACTTGTGGCACCGTTTTGGCGTGTCTCGTCACTTTGCATTTTTGACATTCTAGACATCGTTTTGACCACTTCTTGATATCTCACCGCATGTCAGGCCAAAAATACGTTCCGGATAAAATTTCCACTGAGGTTTCGCCAGATGGATGTCTCATTGAATGGTCAACCTCGAAGATCTTGTGACGGAGTTTTTCAGGTATTAACGGGCGAGGGCTAACGCCAGTAATTTTATACTGCAGCAGAGTTCCATCATAATCAAATGTTTTCAGGCGATTGACATCAAATTTCCGAAGTGATGGATCATCTTGCTGTGCTGCTTGCAATTCCTCAGTACTTATAGGTGAAGAACACATGATAGAAGCACAGAGTTCTGCAGAACGGCTCAAGGAGTCTGCAAATACGTTTTCTGATCCTTTGATGTGAGTGACTTCATATTGATACTCGTGTATTTGTGTAAGTTGTGAGGTGACACGTCGTGAATATAAATACTCTTTCTGTCCTCTGAGCGTCGGGAGTACAGCAAGGTGATCGGTGTAGATCTTGAACTTTCAGCCATCAAGATAGGTGTGGAAGTATAGGATCGACCGGTAGATTAAGAGTAATTCTTTCCCTAATTTATCATATCACGTCTCTCGAGGATGTAGTTTTTGCGAGTTGAACGCGATAGGTCGGTGTATGGCATTTATGGACCGCTGCCATGAAGCCGGAGGCCATAGTCTGCTAGACGTGCTAGTAGAATGTCAATATGCTTCATATGTTCGGTCATTGAGTTATAGAATACCAGAATGTCGTCTAAATACGGAATTACAAATGGTAGACCATCTATTATTTCGTTCATAACTCGTTGAAATGTTTGAGATGCGTTCTTAAGACCGAAAGGCATATAATGATATTCGTGAGTGCCACCTCCTGTGAATCTGAGTGCAGTATAGGATACGGAGTCTTTTTCCATCGGTGCTTGATAGTAGACTTTCACTAGGTCGAGTTTTGAATACACAGCATTACCGATAGCGGATCTGTGTAGGTCAGTTGGATTTAGCAGGGTGTACAAATCAGACTGTGTGCAAAAATTGGGGATACGATAATCCCCGCACACTCTGAATGTTCCGGGTTCACTCTTTGGTACTACTACCACAGGCGACGCAAATGGTGAGCTGGACCGTGTACAGATGCCTTGTTGACAAAGCATGGCGAATTCTTGCTCGGCGGCCTTATGTTTGTGTGATGCTAATGGACGTGCTCTTGGGGGATGAGGAAGTGGCTTTGATAAGATGATACGATGAGATGTGATGGCACGCTTCCTCTTGAGGTCGGGCATAAAGGAGACAGGTTTGAAGATCTCTTCATGTCGCTTTAGAGCATCGCCCAGTTGTGGTACATGATGAACTGGAAGAATTAGTTGTATAGATGAGAATGCTTTGGCGCGAGTCGTGAGTTTTAGCGCTGATGATAGCAACTGATTGTTGGCTCTGCGTATCTCTCGAGTCCTTGAACGTATAATAAGGTCGAAGTGTTCGAGGAAGTCATTTCCAATGATATTTCTTGTCGTGCTCACGACAATTTAAATCTGAGCTGGATTACTGCACCTACCCATGTTAAGCCATTGGCGGTAAGACCCCAGTCTGCAGGGTTCAGCACCAGGCGTAAGCTTACATCTGATCCAGTGTCTATGAGAAATAATTTGTCACAGTTTTCGTCATGGATGAGGAAGGATGTTGATAGTGGCAACTGACGATGGGACAGATTGCTGGCATTTGGCGTTTAAAGCATGAATTGACTGGAGCCGTTGCTGTAAATACAATAGTTTGACTGCGAAAGCAACGTGCTACGAGCCATCAGACGTGGAGTGGCCAAAAATCTTGGGATGATCAGCCTCTACTGCCGCAGAGGAGGCTGACCCCAGCTGTTTTCAGAACCCTCCATGAAAGAATCATCCTGAGTTGTCAAAGGTGACCGCGCCCACCTGAACGTCGCGTCCGTGCGCGGGAATGTGCTGCCGTTTCTGAGGCAATAGCGTGTGGAGTGGCCATAGCTGTGGTGATTCGGAAACCAATCCGCCGGTAGCTGTAGAACTGTGGCCCGGCCTCTGGACGTCGACCTCCTGGTGCTGTTTCGGAACGGTGGTCGACGCTGGTCGCGCCTGCTCTGGTCGCATCTATAGTGGACAGCAACGACTGAGGCCGAATCTGGCCTGACGGTGAGGCTCTCGAGCAGGCTGATAAGACGCTCATTGGTGACATTTATTCGGGCTGATGATGATGTGGATTGAGACTAAGACAGTCTTGAGGTGATGTAACCTTGCTCTGAAGCAGGTGAGCTGTAGTGGTGTTTCTTCCACCACTTGTATAGACGTGCCGGCAGTACGTCGTCTTGCACTTCTTTGGATTCGCGCAGGAACGTGGCCATCTCTTGGAGTGCCGAAGGAAGTTTGTGAATGCATAGTTGCATCAAGATTTTATTGGGCAGTTTGAATTCAGAGGCTTTCTGCTCCATCTTCCTGTTTAGCTCGGAAGGCTTGCGGCTGCCTATGGACATCTGGCTCATCAATTCTGTAAGTCTGTCTTCCCGATCTGGTGTCAGGCGCTGCTTGACGGCGCGTTGCAGGCTCTGCCATGGCTGCGCACATGTTCCCTCAGTGTATTGATGCAGGATATCTTTAAGTCCGCGTCTGGAAGACATTGGGATTGTCTCGCAAGCCCTCAAAAACATTGAGCCCTTGCCTGTTATATTGGACACCTTGGCCAATAAAGTAACATCGTCGACCCACTCGTCAAGGTAGTCTGGATCGAATCGGAATATCTTGTACTGGTTCCATGTTGTAGAGCGGCTTGTTGCTGGGCTCGCAACAGGGCTTCCTGCATTTCCTGAGCTGGACGTCATCTTATGCGTGTGTGTGCTGTCGAGTATAGATGGCAGTTTTACATCATCCTCATACGTCATCGTGTGGCTATCTTCGAGAATTGTGATCTCGAGAGGGTGTTTCGCTGTGGCTCAGGATTTACTTTCTTGTGTGTTCTCCCTGCTTTACTGGATTCACTCTTGGGTGGAATTCATCCGAAGTGCTTGGTGTTCTCAAAGTCTAGATGCTGATTAATTCTTTGTTGGCTGTGATTTCGACGAAACGCGGCACAATTTATATATGAGGTTTTGTAGCTAATGCAAGAGGTTCTGCGAGCTAGTAGTCTATTTCGTGCGAAATTATCTTCCTATATAATATCTGTTATTACTATCGGCGTTTATACTTATTCCATGGCTCTTTCCCAAAGGGTGATGTGAGAAGGCCACAGCATCAAGTCATAGTTTTATTAATCAAAATGTTATTAAGCAAAGAAAAAAATCGTTTTAAATTAGTCACAATAAGCACCAAAAATAATTATTCCACTGTATGCTAGGTTTTGAATGTTAAATCGCATAAATCCACTGGACTTTAGGGTTTCGGATAAATGATTGAGAAATACCTAAAATATGAATCAGACGTGTCTTAATTGAACTGTTAGTAGTTATGTAAAAATGTTTAAGACATACAAAACTAGTTATTCCTGGGTTTGAGCATTAAGTCACATAAATCCATTGCATGTTACCTGCGTATTGCGCGCGGGCGTGTCCTATTATTAAACAAAACCCTATTAATTACAATTAAATTTGCAGTTCAGGAAATCTCAATAAAAACTGCTTGAAATTAACAGAGATTGTTTCTAAAATCACAGTTAAGATAAATATTGTTAGACAGATCTTCTGTTTCGATTTTGGCAATGCGTAGTATGATTGAGCGTATCTCACCTGCATTAATCATTCGAACCGGCTTTTACTCAATAATGTATTTTCATGCTTTAAAAAATGTTGTAAATTACAACAAAGTTTATAGCAAGGATATTGTTTAAGACTTTTGATAAATTTGAGCTAAGTTTTATCCTGTTTTGAAAATCTCTTACTAAAATTCATGAAAATTGATCTAAATAGACTGAATTAGAAGAAGAATGAAAGTTTTGAAAATATAAATACAAAAATTTTAGATTAAATGCTACAACGTGTTCAAAAAATAGCAATTATAATTTGGTTTTAGATAAAAATTAATATAATTAATTTAAACTTTTGTAATTTTATAGTACTTCACTTAAAGTAGCTAGTCGTTCAGATTCTTTTTGAATAATTATCTAAATGAAAGATAAATTTAATTTCACTTTAATTTAGGCGCTTGGACAAAACCGCGATTTGTTTTTACAAATCTGCTTATCTACATGTAACTAAAATCTACGAGTTCTTGTAGGTAATTTGATTGTTCTCAAACGGAATTTAAAACCACATAGACAACAGTTTTCTGATCAGTATTTTGTAGAGGACGAGACCCTCGAAGGACGTCATTGGGGCTTTCGTGAAATACTGAAGCAAGCAGCTGCGCCTTATATATTAATAAATAGTGTAGAACTATTATAATCAATTGTTTAACAACTAATTTCCCCGCTTTTCAAGAAGACTCCGATGTATAATGATGATAAATAGTGTAACTGTGTCAAAAAATTATGATTTCTCATCACAGATTACTTTGTGAATAAAAATTTGTAATCTTCTCGTCATTTTGTTGTTTTTAATTATCAGCGAAAAGAACCACAAGTTTGCTTTGGGTCTCAATCATTCCAGTTCAGTAAATTTGTGGACATCAGTGTATCCGGGTAAGCTTACTTAATTAATATAATACATAAATTACAAGTAATTTAATAATATCATGTCTGGTTTATTAAATACTGAGGGCACAGAGCAGTTGGCTAGCGGGCTTAAGGATTGTAGCTTAAGAGATATTTCAGAGGAACTTAAGTGTTCCAAGATAGATGATCAGTCCGCATATATGGATTTTCCGGGCCTGGCATCCAAGAGACCCCCTTATGGTATCGTTGGAAAAACTATACTTTTTGCGGGCTAGTTGGATAACCTAACTGAAGTGTTGGAAAATATTAATTCTTCTCTAATTGTAACTGTTATGATTACTAATGAGGTACCTGAATAAGAAAACAAACAATAATGGTGGCAGAGTCTAAGTGACAGAATAAGAAGCTCTGTCACTGTGTGTATCAGAATCGACTAGTTATTTTAGGATTTTTGAAAGGCCATGGTTGTTCTTCAACAAATTATAACCGGCTGAATTAGCGTAAAAATTACATTCGTAAATCACTAACTGTACGCGTGGCCATCCATAATATAGTGGATACTTGGGTAGTAATCACATTGGAATTGGCTGTAGACCTACCATATGCCGAGTTTAGACGATGTGTATTCGGTGCTAAGCATATGCATGTCTTTGATAAATTATACATACTTAACCATTGCCGTGTTAGCTTTTCCAGGATACTACGTTTCTGCTGTTTGGTCCTACCAGGTATGACGCTCTGCCGAGCGTTCCTGAAGGCATGAACGATAAATTTTATGTTTCACAAAATTTAGCATTCAAGGCAATCAATTCATTATGGAACCAAATATAAGCAGAAAATATTTATAACATTTACTAGACTAATTCTTAACGTCATGAACAACTGGTCTGTAGGAGATAGCAGAAGCTTGTGACCTGAAAACTGCCACAAACTTTAAGGAACTAGTTACGATGTGTGCAACTGTGACACATACATTGCATATTGCGCAACATCGTCAGTATAGTTCTCCAAAAGGGCGTCAATGAAAGGTGGCAAATAAGTTAACCAGTTCGTAAAGATGGAAAGACGATATGCTACCCAGTTTTGAAGTCATAATGGTGTTCAGTAATATTGGTTAACTGAAGAGGCTTCGTGGAGCACCCTAAAATCTAGTTACATTCACTCGAGGAAAAATATGTTCGCGAACCTTTGTCACGTGTAATGATTTCTATTAACGTTACGCCTTATGAAAATTACAAACGAAAAATTTTCATTATAAAATGGTTACCGAATCCGATTTTTTGGTGCTGCCAATGTCTTAGTCGTTAAAAAATATACAATCTACGATGGCAGAGGTATGTCAGGCTACTGACGCGGCGATGGTGACTTCAAGTGAATTGTGCACTAACTATTAAATGATTACATCTACTCTGTATTTCATTGTTAAGAATTATCTGGCACTCCTGATGGGCTTAGACTTTATTTTAAAATCCGTAAGTAAAATCCGTTGAAATAATAAACGTATATGCTGCTCTAGACCAAAGAACCTGTGTCCCATGTAGTCTGTATGCGATCCTTCGGAGCAACGTATGGCAAATCTCTATTCTTAATGACGAAAAGTTATTTAAAATCGATGCAATTTTATATTCCACACTCTGATTTCACCCAATGTCTCGGGCCTATAGCCGATCAATTTGACCAGTGGATAAAATTAAACTACGGTTACGAAAAACCAATTTTATATAGTAATCCTCTAAATTAACTAGCATAGGTTACACAATCAACGAGTAAAATCACAAATTCAGATATTCTAAAGTCACCTAGATCTTTGCTTCGAGATCTAATGCTTATGTTCTGAAAAGTGTGATTCTTAATAGAATGCAGCTGATATTCGACGAATAAATTCTGTGTTTAAATATGCTCGTATCCCATGTGAGTCTTGCAAAATCTATTGCCACGTCTAGTGCGTGGATAGTAGTTTGCCAAATGGCAGAGCTATTGACAAATCGGCCTCTGACCAAAGACCGCTGGAATGTATCTTTTCATGGTCTTCCGAAACGTTTGCATTTTAATTAGGTACGCACTGAAGGGGTTCTAATTAATGGTGAACTTCTTTTGCTACCGATTTACTTTAGACAGTAGGATACGTTGACCATAGTTTTTGGAAAATATCGAGTACCGATTGTGTAATCGGCTACTAAGGATAATATCGATACCGTTACAAATAACGGAAAGAAGAAAAGTTCGCCCTCATCGCTTTCAATGTAACAGTATGAAATCAATTTATGTAAATCAAATTTGTGTGTCAAACGTGTGTGGCGCGTGGCGAAGTGGATTATTTACTCTTCATATTAGAT
The DNA here is from genome assembly GCA_029291075.1 of Eudiplozoon nipponicum. Classification (NCBI taxonomy): domain Eukaryota; kingdom Metazoa; phylum Platyhelminthes; class Monogenea; order Mazocraeidea; family Diplozoidae; genus Eudiplozoon; species Eudiplozoon nipponicum. Next base: position 26,477 of record JAQBSW010007573.1, on the reverse strand, counting down.
ATATCTACCCGAAGGGTCAAATTTGTATATTTGAAGTAATCCAAAAGAGGGCAAGTTATAAAGTACTTAGCAGAGTGCTGACTTTGTCAATCTTTTGTAACAACATTACAAACCAGAATACAAAGTTTGAATCCAAGGAATTTTTTCCGTGATGCAAAAATCGTTAAATAAAGTATACCGGTGATGGTTTCTGAATAGTAAAATTTAATTTAATCGAGCAGGCTGTGTAATTTGCAATATCATATGCTATGGACAACCATTGTATATGAAAATCAGATACATTTGCCAGATGAACCAGCAACCCAGGGTTCAACATTCACAGTAAAATATCATATTTACAATTGGACCTACAACACAAGCCGTGTGCGCAATGCAGAGACAAAAGTTTTGTCAATGATCGATACGCCCTCGCCTACATATTGGGGCATACATCATTGTGGCGAAAATAGCTCCCAGAGCGCTATATTCTGCCAATTACGGTCCATATCATGTGAAGAATATATTTTAATGAGGCATCGACAGCAAAGATAGCACCATTTAAGGGTGATTTGAATGTTAATGAATTACCATGCACAAAATCATGACTCAATTCGCGGAAGCATCGGCAGAAATCTTGAGGCAGCAGAAGATCTCGAGCTATAATAATAAATATGAATTTATTATATAAATTTGTTTTACTAAAAAGGTCCGGGTTTTTCTTGCAAACTTCTATATAACGTAATGCTAAATAAATTAAGTTTTATACTAAAATTATGGCTTTTCAATTTATGCAAGAAGAACAGGTTCGCTTGTTATCGTAATTGTAGAATACTTTTAACGATGAATTTTGAAATATTAAATCTTGTTAAGACGAGTCTATTATTTTAAATCTGATGGAATCAGCCTATGGGACCAAGATCAAATATGCGAGCAGAATAATTTCCTAGCAATTAAGCCGTTTAAAATTCACATTCACGTCAAGCGTCTAAAACGCATTTGTCAAAGTTTTATACGAATTATTTCGGAACATAGAAAATATTGAGAAAACTCATTTTAAAATGTCAAATAATTTTATAAGAGGCGAGCGAATTTTCTGAAAATTGGGCCGCAGACCCCGAATTCTAGGGCGAACTACATGATGTCACCCAAAATCTATAAATGCTTTCCAAATACATTACTCAGGAAATGGATCGCAACTATTCGACAAAAAGTTAACAGCAAAAGATATGCAACTATTTGAACGCAATTTTCTTGCTTCATTAGTTTGGTTTTTCAAAGCTAGTGACAATGGGCCAACTAAAGAAGGCTGCTGATAAAGGCAGCCGAAATATTTTGTTGAAGAAAGAAAACTACAGGAAAACTCCTAGTGTTAGTCAAAAATCAGATTAGGTAACCTCATACAAACATCTGTTCAGAAAAATATTTTACAAACGCATAGTTTGTGAAAAAATAATTTCAATAATCATTTCATTAGTATTAAGTTATTTGTTCAACAAAACTTGTTATCGCAACTCACCTGAAAATCTTCCATCTTTGAGTTTATGCGTCAAAATTAGCCTTTGCAAACCATTTACACAATTTATGATGACCATCATAATAAAATTATTAAGCCGGTTAACGTCGTTATAGAAATAACTTTAAGTAAAGATGTTGAGCAACTAATGTCTATGGTCCCCAATCACATGAATGGAAGAAAATATGTGATAAAGTCACCAACGCATCATAGACGACAGTATTATTCAGGTACAAATTCTCTCCATATGACTAAAACCGTTTAACACATAAATTTTCATGAATTAAATGATGCTAGGCAGAACAAACTTGCAATAACTTTTAAACGCCTTTAAATTGGTGTCTGCAAATTTCCCAACATTCTAAGAGAATTTTACCAGTGCAAATTAGTCACTTCAATAAATGGTCCGTATCACTTCTTTTGCGACGACTTCGCAATTTTTTTTACCTGATTCACGGGTTGCGTTCCGATTTGGATAGAAATAGTGTGTATGAATTTACTGGAGTAACAGGTGTTCAGAAATAGTTGTAATTCTCAATTTCGGTGAACTATAACATACATTGGTATCCATCATGTTGGTACCAAGTACCGACTCGCAACACCTAATACAAACTTGCAAATATATTAGTTCTCCACAAATAAACTGTATTTGACTGCTTTCCGATTTGTTTGAATCCACTGTCTTCATGATTTTGCCTCCGTAGATTGTTGACAAAACTACGCATTTCATGATAGAGTCTAAGCAGAAAAACAATTTGTCATTAATACTGCTTTTATTGTTTCGTATGTTGTTTATACCTTGACATTCATACAATTTTCACCTACTGATTTTCTGGTCCTATTTAAACTATCGAGTTACTAGTTTTATAATCTTCTAATAATATTTCTACTCCAACCAAAATTTATACAGCGATAATATAACAATTTGGTTTAAAGAGACCATTGTGGATATTCCGTTTAATATTCTAGGTAATTATATTAAAAAATAATACTAAACAGAGAAATATAAACGATTATAACACAAATTCAAACAATACGTATGAGCGCTTACGTAGGATTCTCAATGATACTTCTATCGCTGTACCAAATGACAGATAGGTAGAAAATTTAACAATGCAAATGATTGCAGTACTTGTTTGTGTAACATAACCTATTGAATTATATTTTACGTTCCTAACATTTGAACGAGATCTAGGATTTTCTAGTCAAATTGTCAAATCTGATAATGACACATAAAAAATATTTTCACAAACAAATCTTGAAAGTCTGAATTAATAACCGTCGTACATCTAAACAATAATATGTCAATCGTATAATTCAACGAACATTGGTTGCGCGGGCGGTGATAACAGTTACTTATTTAATCAAGGTTGCGATTTTGATATAAACAAGACACCCATTATGTACATACATTTGTCAGTATAATCTAAGTATTGTATATTGTGGAAAAGAAAATTCATCCAGTAGACCGGTTTCGTCCTTATTTGGAACTCATCACTTATTGTCCGGAATTTACCGCGGACCGGGCTCGAACATAAGCACGTCGTCGGAAAAGGCTGGACTGCACGAGATGAGTTCTTAATAAGTAGGAAACCGGTCTACTGGATGAAATGCCTTTTCTACAGTATACAATTCTTAGTTTATACTGAAAAATATATGTACTTAATGAGTTTGGGTTTTATATCAAATTCACATACGTGATTTAAAAAAGAAGTAGAAATAGTACAAATTTGTTTTGACCTGTCCATTTTAAATAATTTGCACACTGTTTGGTAAAATTTTAATTCAATTAAATAACTTTTACCTATATTTTTCATGTTTTACTATCTAAAGCAAATACTGGAAAAAAATTTTGAACATTAATTTCAACATTTTTCTTAATAATATTATACTACTATAGTAGCACAAATGTTTTCCAACATAACCATTCAATATTGTAGCCAATATTCGGTACTCAAAATTGATTTAATGTATATTTTTCAATTCGTAGGTATTTCAATTAAACAAACAGCTTATATTCATCGTAAACGCCCTGTATATAGTCACAAACCACCAGAATCGCCAACAATAAGTAACACGGTTAATAATTGTAACAAGTTATTATTTGCCTGCTTTTTTCGGAACAGTTTTAAACATTGAAACATAGCAAGGACATTATTTGCGTAATGTTATTCAGCATGCCATCACAATTTCTTTTTACTAGCATTATGATACTTCTTGCACTAGCAATCCACGATTCACACGAGTAAACGTACTCTATAATTCTAATCAGAAATACTCTCAATTTAAGTCATCTCGTATATTCAAGCAATTTTCCTGTATAAATTTATGCAGAACACCTGTGATCTGTCTTTAATTTTAATACATGATGCGAGAAAAGGATTAGTTATCTCTAAACAAACATTAGTTACACGGGCTAAAAAAAAATTATCTTAAATCTTGTAAGTATTAGGTGTTGTGAACCTAGTAACAAATTATTTCAGTTGAGACCAGAGTGATAAAACAAAGACAGCATGACTGGAAATTATAATCTCATGCACATTCGTTTCGTGCTTATTGGCGACTCATCAGTAGAAGCCGATATTACGCCCTTTAACCACTATATTTTAGGGTGAGGAACGTGGGATAATAGGACGGTACAATCTTCTAGACGAATGTGTAAACCTGTAGTAGTGAAGCTAATTTCATAGAAAGTCTCGTAAATGCAACTTCCAGCTAACTCACTCTATTATATATATATATATATATATATATATATATATATATATATATATACTAGGTCACCAAGGATGCTAACACTATGGCTATTATTGTCGGTAGCCGATACCAACATTGTAGTACCGAAAGTTACATGTATCATTTACAAACTCATTATACCATATATATATACTCACCATATATATATACTCTTACTCTTCTCTCTCTCCTATATTACATGCAAACACGCATACACACAAACACAAACGCATACACACTCACCAACTAGTCAAAACAAGAAACAGCAGTAAAAACGAGTCAGATTTGTTACCACTAGCATAATCAATTGAAAACCCAAAATGTATAAATATGTATGATTGTATAAGAGATGATTAGTATTCACGAAATAAATGGCCTTTATCACTTTTGTTATTTGTGTTTTCCTATTTATAAGGAAATATATATCATATATATATATATATATATATATATATATATATATACCTCTATATATATATACCGATCTGTAAATGATGCATGTACCTTTTCGGTACTCTAATGTTGGTATCGGTTACTAACACAATAGCCATAGTGTTAGTATCCTAGATTTCCTAACAGACTCCAGCATGGCATCTCTAATAACTTTGCTTTGCTTTAGCATTCTCTTCGATCCAGCATACCACGATTCACACGAATAATGTGGACTTGCTCTTCCCTTTTAATTAGAATTAACTTCATTTGCAATAATTCAATAGGCACTATCAATTTGCATGAAATATGTTTTACGTTTACTTTTCATATAGTATAATTGATATTGCTTGAAGGGGATTAGGAATCATAACAAGACAAGACAATAATAATAGAAAACTTCCAGTTTTGCACACAATTTACAAATGTGATATGACCAACTACTAATAATAAATGACATGTTGAGAATATAACTATTATGTATAATGAAAATATGGAGGTTGTGTCATAATGTTTTCACAACAATTAGGATACATTTGTCTTACCGAGATTCTTGCACGTTTTCCGTCATAGGCAGGTCGTTAACCAATGGTTTAACTGGTTTTAATATCAGACAAATGTTACTCCCGATTGTGCGGATTTTTTCCTTTTCGAATTTCAGAACTAGGAAGTTGATGCAGCATCTTTGAAATTTCTTCCACGTAATCTAGTGCAATTTAAATGCATTAAGTGTTATAACTATTAGTGTTTTTATCTTTATCCTGCATGGATTGCCTTCTTGTAGAGGAACAAACGCAGAAGGCTCCAAAAATGGTTGTGTTGCTAATATTAGCATGCCTGAATACTTCAGGGTTACGGACGATAATCGGATTTCTCGACGACTACCTTCAGTTGGGAGATAAATGAATAATATGTAAAACTTTATAATAAAGGTTGAAACACGCTACCGGTTTATATTAAACTTGTTACATTTATTGCTTTATTTTCAATTTATTGTAATACTCTAGATTACATTCTTGTAGCCTATACTTCAAATGGTCCTAAAACAAATCCTTTGTCAGTTTGAAAAATTTGATACCGCAAAATTGGCAACACGAGATTAATTTGTTGCTAAACTACAAATTCTAAGATTTCCTGACTAAGTTGGTCCCATTCTATCTGAGATAGTGCTTTATCTAGACAAAACTAGGACTTGATCAAGAATGAAACTGACTGCATTTATAAAATTGTGATTAACCCAGTAGAGAACCATTATTAAAAGCCTGGACCTGTTTCCAAACTAGATTTGAGATAAGCAAAGCAAAACCGGTTTTCTCTAGGACTTATTGAATTACAAATCGTTAACTCGTAGTAGTTTGCCATAATGAATAAGACAAGTGCAGGATTAGCCATGATTTATACGATGTGACTAAGACATATAAGCAATAAAAAAGGAATTATAAAATATTCAAGACATGGGCCTAGCCTCCATGTCTAATTGATCCTTACAGCTGAAATGGAATAATAGCAAAGAACTCTTCAACACATTAGTTAGCTAAAATAGTTGGTCATATCACATGATGGATGCCACTGTATGGGATGTGAATCGTGTGGATCCATAGGATATTAGAATGTGTTTTGCAATTAGCAAAATTGGCGCGCAGTAAAGGGACACAGACATATCAATAAGAGCAATGAATTCTAAATGTATATATAAAAATAATTGTTGATTGGTTAAGATATACAGTGAAAGTTCATATTTAGATAAGATCACTGTGTGGAGGAGGCGGAAATTCAAGTAAACAATTGTGTACTGTTGCGACCCATATAATCGATAAACATTTTGAACTTTTCCCAGCTAAAGTATGTGTCCTGCAGGGTACTGTTGAATATTTTCTATCGAAGTAAACCGTGATACGGACAGCAATACATAGATTGTAGTAGCTGTACAGCAGCCTCGTTAATTGCTAGTACTTTTATGTCGCTACGAAGTCGAGAATGGACTTGTTAATTTTCTCGATTCCGCGAATGATGTATCACCGAAATGAAGACGTAAACGTGAAACTTCGTTTTCGTGTTATATTGATAAAGTGGTACACATGGAAACTGACGATGCGCGTGAAATTCTATGCTATACAAAAGTTGTGACGCAGATGTGAGAATAGATTTGCATGCAGGAAAACCTATTGCCAGAAACTACTGGTGTTAATGTATCAACCTAGGTATCATTAATGAAACAATGAGATAAAGCTTTGTTATGTTCCTCTTGGTGACTTTATTCCATAATATTAGTCTGTGGGTGGTAGGTAGAGACTTAAAATAAAGTGTATTCCATGAGGCGCAACATCGTATTGTAATCTTCTAGAAATTGTGTTCGTGCAATTTAATGGCATTGAAATTAGAGTGTTTTTAATAAGTGAATTAGTTAAGTAGAATCTGATTGTCAACATTATTTAAGCTGCGAAAATATGATGCAACCAGTTTTTCCATATGTGCATTTTGCTTTGCTTAGGTGTCCAAATGTTGTCAAAGATCGGGGTCAAACGGACAGTTGCAGCTGCACGATAACAACAAACCTATAGCTTTGAGTGAAGCCACGTCCACTCTGTGTCTTTTGGTCATTGCGCATTTAAAAACACAACAGAAGAATGATTCCAGAAAGCCACATGTCCACCATCTACCTTCTAGAAGTCCACCGGAACTCTCACAAATATCAGCGTTTAAGTCAATGTATCTCTTATTTGAAATCTCCGAAATTGGTCATATCATACTTTGGCGTAAATGTATAACTGAAAATGCACGCCAGCACTTTATATCAATCATGATGAATTTGTACAAAAATATTGCGTCGTACAAAATTATTTAAAGATCAATAAATGAGCTATCTAATAAACAAGAAGGACTCCAAATCTAAATCCTAATGCTTGAATTTTATAATATTTTCTTATCCAGCAAATCACATGTGGACACATAGAAACGAATTAATTTTTTCAAATTCTTTTTTTAATCTTGGAGTGCAAACTACATCAATAGTTTATGCCTCATCAAGTAAAATGCGTGAAAATTAATTAGGCTATTCAGTTTAAAGGAATATCTACCTAGTCAATGTTTAAAAATAACGGTTTACTCAATTCAAGAGTCAGATAACAAACGCAAAAAGCCATTCTATAAGTTTTAATTACCAGTGCAGTATCTGGAATTGTTTTTCAAACTGGGGGTTAAAATGCGTCAAAATAATATTGTACTTTTGCAAAATTGCAGTATAATATGCTGATATCATCTCATAAATGTACGAAGAGATACAGGGCTAGTCTTCATAGAATATAAACATCAATATTTTTCCGATCACCCTTTTAATTTTTTATTTATATAGTACTCCACGCGCAATAAAATTAATTTTTTTTCAGAAAATATAAAAACATACTTTTAAACTTCAATTTTTATGTTGAACTTGTGTGTTTGACATAATTCTGAGACAGAAGAAACAATAAAAAGAAATAATGCTTGTTCCATTTTTATTCCTATTCAAACAAAACGATAACAGCAATTTAATTTTGCTTTATTTTCATCTTTACAATTGTAATGATTTAGAAGGATTTTTATGAATAACATAATCGAATTGATCTAGTGGCCAGTTGGTTATATTCAGCCAAAAACACATCAAGCGAAAATATATTGGGAATATCTGCAATCTCACCGCCTATGTTGGTAAAGCTGGCAATCAGACATTAATATTTCTTAAAATCAGATAAATTTTGAAATCTGTTGACAACCAATATGACAAGAATTTGACCTAAACAGAAGTCTTTTGAGCTATAGTAAGGCAGAAGGGAAGATCATTTATACTTATAATACTATATTGAATACAAAATTTAACAAAACTATTGCGTGATCTATCAAAAGCACACTTAACACTTAAAATGATTGATTGTTACTAATTCGGCAAATTGTAAAACTGTTATTAACCACCTGCATTTTCTCGTTTTTGTCAGAATAAATAGTTTTTCCACTTTATGTTATTTACGATTTTTTTCATATATTTTATTGTACAAAAAATTGAAAATATTTAAAACTATATTATATCTGTGAAATATTCCTACTGTTTAATGGTTATTGAAAATAAAATGACTGTCACATATTCTTTGAAGGATTGCGCTGTGCTGGCGTCACTTTGATAATTAGCACGAGTTGCGATCGTGGGTTGTTATTTTGCACTATCAGTTTCGCAAAGATCCGATTGATCGCAATTTTGCAAATATGCATCGATTTCGTCTTTGTGGTGGCTGGGTTCTGATTCGTCCATTTCCTCCGAAGGCTTCCACATCGTTCATACTAACCAGTGGAAATGAGCTACGATTTAATCTTCGTACCAGAAAGCGAAAGTTAATATGCTCAAGATCAAAGTCGAATGTCAATGTAAGGGTCCATTATGAGAGGCAGAAACTAAGGTTTGAATATATTAAGGTTTAGGATAATGTTCTGCGTCTTCTCGGATACAAAGCACTCCAATTTGAAAATCTTCGAGTGACTTAGTTAAGGTGCAATTCAATGTCCAGTAACTAAGAGAATGCGATACCTAAGTGATTGGCAGTACCTATAGTCTCTATATCTCGAGAGTGTTTGGTAAACATCAATGGATTGATTGAGTCAGTGCCAAGCTTAGTTAAGCAAGATTTTTCGAGTTGGGCTTTGCGTTAGATTTATTGAAGTTAAGCTTGCAGTAATGGTAGCTGCTGAACGATTCCTGATACGAAGGTGCTGCGGTTAAAATGACCGTTAAAAACAATTAAAATGCCAAAAGCATATTGAAAAGAATTGAATTTAGTATCCTCAAAGTGAATCTTGAATAATATTAGCTTAAAAGGGAAAGGGCCAGGTACTCATCCCTGCTGATCAAGAGTGACCATTGCCGATTCTTACTTAAGTTAATAACTTTCGGAGTAGTAACTGATAAAGCTAAATAGGCGATCGCAGATACAATTACTTAATATGGTGGATTAAGAGGGCGGTATCAAATGCCCGTAAAATATCATGAGAAAGAAGAGTGCAACTTAATCAAGGTTGCGGTCTTGATATAAACACCTGACCCATTAATTACTTACATATGTCAGTATAAACTAAGAATTGTATAGTGTAGAAAAGGCAATACACTATACAATTCTTAGTTTATACTGACATATGTAAGTAATTAATGGGTCAGGTGTTTATATCAAGACCGCAACCTTGATTATAATAATTGTTATCACCACCCGCGCAACCAATGTTCGTTTAAGAGCGCAACCGTATCCTTGAGAGAGGGAAGATTAGTAAGATTAAAGATGCTAGGCAGATTAGTGGATGGGGAGCGCCCAGTCACATCACATTCATAAGGGCAAAACCTCTTCTTGGTTTAATGAAAGCGGATATTTAATTATAGTGTAACGCGCGGCTCCACGGTACAACTCAATTTCATCATATCAGGTTTTCCTAAGTGTCACATATACGAATTCTGGTTTAGACAACCATTTTCTTTACAGTGATTTTAGAAACAATCTCTGTTAGTTTCAAGCAGTTTTAATTGAGATTTCCTGAACTCCAAATTTATTTGTAATAATAATATGCCGGTAACATTCAATGGATTTATGTGATTTAACGCTCAAAGCCAAAATTTATATATTTTGTGTGTTTTAACCATTTATACATAACCACTAACAGTTCAGCTAAGACTTTGTGGATTTAAATTTTGTGTCTTTCTCAATCATTTATCCGAAAGCCTACAATTCATTGGATTTATGTGATCTACGCTCAAAGCCAGGATTTATATATTTTGTGTGCTTTAACCCTTTATACATAACTACTAACTGTTCTGCTAAGACATTCTGGATTTATTTATTGTGACTTTGCTTTTATGCCTAGATATTAACTTGTGTTGACAATATATTATTTTGTTGCCGTCTAGAGCACGGTCAATTTTGACTAAAAGTGAATTTTAATTTATTTCACAACATTGTGTACAATATACGTATGATGATACGGCTTTGCCTTCTCACATCACCCGTTGGAAAGAGATCTGACGTTAATCATGAGCAGGGCCCACAAAACTAATTTTCTCCGACGACCACTACCTGTCATATGTAGGAATGGCATAGCAAAGCTAAATAGACAACTACCTCGCAAAACCTCTTTCAATAGATTATTCTGTCCCAAACTTTACTGAGCTTTGCGATGATGGAGATTAGGCGAAGGTACCTAAAAGAGAAGGAGCAACGAATTTCCGCTTTTCGGAATGGACAACTATGGCCTTTCCGGGGGTAATGTTGAATTGAAAAACGAGTAGTCTTCCGAGTGTAGATTACTCAACATGGCGTTAGAGAAGTAAATTTCATTCAAACCAATGTACTTATGTACAAGTGGATAAAACTTGGAAACCGCGAATGTTATTAATTAGCAAAAGGTTAAGAATCCTGAAGACTACAACAAAATTTAGACTTAGATCAAGAATCGTCAGACGTAAAGCAAAAAATTCAATTTAAAAAAAAACTGGTCAGACACGGAGTCTCATGTGGAGCATTGCTGTCACTGCAACAAAAAAGCAGCGCTGAAGAAATATCTACGATGTCAGGAAGGGTGGTAGCAAGTATTGAGAGGAGTGCATATTAATAAAATATGTTTGTGACACAACCAGACACTGATGTTCAATGATGTCGAAGAATAACAGAGGTAAGCCGAATAGAGACAGCTGACACGGGAGGGGGGTTGATAAAGAGGCAGATCTTCAAATCGTGAGGAACTGAAAAACACTGGTGTAGACATTTTAGTGTCTCCGAGAATAAACAAAACAGCAGTGCGTCTTCTCTTAGAATAGTTCCAGCCATAGAAAATACCCTTGGTAGTAAGGATTGTAGAGATAAATTGCCGAATGTTTGTAGCTTTATCAGTCGCCCTTTGCAATGGGGTTCTCTGAAGAGACCAAGGGAAATCGAAACTTAAGAGTTTCTAACTCATCTTTGATGAGTCTTCTTTTGTTGTTAGACAACAATCTCGATTCATATTTACTGAAATATATTTTTGGAGTTGAAAATTTTCACCCACCTGCACCAGCATATCTAAAGCCCACTTGTCATTCAATGATAGTGAGCACGGATGCCAGATATATAAATCGTGCTTACTATGGTTGCTTAGAGCTACCTCTGTCACCATTCCATTACCGATATCGTCAGATTAGTGTTACAAATGTTGACGAGAATGAGAGAAAGAATAATCCAACGTCAGGACCGCTAAAATGCTTCAGAGTTCGGCCACCTGTAGTTGGAGTTCGGAGTGGTTGCTTGACTGATTCGCCAGCTTTTATATTGGCATTGCAGTGTGAACTAAAATTGTGGCTTTAGATTCTTGGCGATGGAGTTAAGATATTTGGATAATTGGTCGTAACAATGAATAGTAAAAAATAGACAATAAATTGTAAGAAATGGACGATGCAGAACAACAATTCATTAGATTGACGCAAAGATTACAGTATAACGAAATAATTTAAAAGTACACACAAGGAAATCTTCAAATTTGAAAGAGACTTCAAAGGCTATAAATAAGAAAAGAAAAAGGTTTGCCGAATCAAATTCCAGAATTCCACGAAAAAGAACCACATAGGCTGTTGCACTTTGCTTAATAATTTTTCCAATAAAATGCATTCTGCTCGACAATAATAGTAGATTTTATTCAATTTATTTTGCTAATCTATATTAATAATTTTACGCATTCTTTCCATACTACATAATTGTTTAGATTATATCTAGATTGGCTTAAAGAAAGTCAATTATAATTCTAATATAGAATATATGAACATTTTCATGTTTGAAATATTTTATGTTGAGGTTTCAACACGATGTGTTTAGAAACTATTTGGGGAAATCTACATTTTGTCGAAAATTAATTCGATAATGTTTCAATTATCTATTAGTTTTAGTCCAGTTAATTAGAACAAATTGATATTTAAGTTATTACATATAAGGTATATAATAAAGATTTGATTTCGTGCATAATTTGCTAAATAAACCAATCTGAATTTCATATTATATTAAGTGCAGTGGTATCTCGAGATACGAGTTTAATTCTTTCCAGAACCGAGCTCGTAATTCAATCGGCTCGTATCTTGAACGAATTACTCCCATTTAAAATAGCTGAATTCGATTTAGTCCGTTCAGGACCTATAAAATTTCCCTAATCCATTGTAAATTATGAATGAAGACATGTTTTTAAATAACAAACAAATATGCATTATTAGCAAATACATAACAACTATTTACATCTGAAAAATTGCTGTCGTTTGCAAATGCACTCTTGCTCGATTGCCATTATTTTAAAATTAGCATTCAGATGGATTGCTTCTTAAAGATTATCTGAGTACATGATGAGTTTCCAACATGTACAAAACCGGTCTACTGGATGAATTGCCTTTTCAACACTATACAATGCTTATTTTATAATGACAAAATGTCTGTACATAAAGGATAAGGTGTTTATACGTAGATCGCAGTTTTGATTATAGCAATTGTTATCACCACACGTGCAACCAATTTTTGTCTAGTTAAATCTTTATGGCGAACATTAAAGATCATATGATTAGGTTTACGTACAGCCAATAGAGACCTTGAATTTGGTTCTCTGCTTTATGCCTAATGAATGCATGATTTTTTATTCGCATTATGACTTAATGTTGAATGATGTCACGGAGAGGGAACTTTATAAAACGTTAACCATATGACAGAGAAAGTGTCACATTTGTGTTCAAGTAGGAACAGCGTAAGCAGGCAGAAACTTCCGTTGATAATGTGGGTGTATTGGCTAATTTACATTTACTTGAACCCTTACCTAATGTCTAGTTCATCCATATATAAGTATATAAACATTTATAATGTTTATATAATTAAAAGAACATTGGTAGCGCGGGCGGTGATAACAATTATTATAATAAATGTTGCGGTCTTGATATAAGCACTTGACTCATTAATTACTTACATATGTCGGTATAAACTAAGAATTCTATAGTGTAGAAAAGGCAATTCAATTCTGGCAAGTACATGATGAGTTCCCAATAAGGACGAAACCGGTCTATTGAATGAATTGCCTTTTCTACACTACACAATTCTTAGTTTATACTGAAATATTTAAGTAATTAATGGGTCAGTTGCTTATATCAAAACCTTGATTATAATAACTGTTATCACCGCCCGCGCAACCAATGTTTGTTTAATTATATAAACGTTCATTTCAATACCACATCCCCTTGTAGTGTGGTGTCTGTTCAGTAATGACAGATTTTGGATGGTTAGATGGAACTTTGGATCTAAATGGATGTCATATGAGCACCATCTAAAGGAAAAATAGACTAACCAATTTATATTAGTTAGTATATAACTGAAATTTGTGTGTAGTGTAGTGTGCGGCAGCATGGGTCAGTGGTTAGAGCACCAGATTCCGAAGCAGACGTGCCCAGGTTCTAGTCCTGTCCGCGGCAAATTCTGACCAGTACATTATGAGTTCCCAATAAGGACGAAACCGGTCTACTGAATGAATTTCCTTTTCTACACTACACAATTCTTAGTTTAAACTGAAAAATGTAAGTAATTAATGAGTCCGTTGCTTATATCAAGGCCGCAAACTTGATAATAGTAATTTATCATGTTTTCTAGGGCAAGATTTCTTCAGATTAATCGCCGTCCCAAATATATTCAAAATAACACAAAGCGTATTCCACTTTAGATATTCTGGCAGATATGCAAATCTTTATTTATGATAAGTAGGGCCGGATATTTTATGACCGTCCACTCGGGTAAATTGTGGAATGGAAAAATTGCGAATTACACAATCCTATACGGTGTTTACTTTAAAAGTTACATTTTTCTCATACGTTTACTTTAGTTTATACGTTTCCTATTAAGTTTGAGTTGGAACATGTTTCTATCTCCGTTAATTCTGTAGACTTGTGGTGCCGATTTCAAGTCAAAATTTAAAGACAGAAATTAGATCTATTGCCTCTGGACTTTATTGAAAATAGAGAGATCAACGTTTCATTTAAATCGTCCACAAACAAATCTACGATACTAGATACCAATAATAGACAGTTTGGATTTTCTGTAACAAGATCCAGAAGTAGCTTCAATGATCTTACATATACGAGTTCAGATATGTAGCTATCTAATTGTGTTCTGTACCTGTTACACATTACCATCAATAACATATCATGATCATTGACCCAAATTTCCGCCTATTTACCATAATACACCATTCAGTTCATCATGCAGTTTCTCAAACATAATATTAGGCCAATTATTGTACGCTCCTGTACGCCATACCTCAATTTCCATGACATTTCAACGTTTCGTAAAAATCCCTAACATAAATTGACTGCCAAAATTACTCATGGTTCTTACTGACGTAGCATAACGCGACCCTTACTGTTATAGGAAATATAATTTATAACTCATTTAGACGTCATATTCCAACGGATCTCCAATATTTACTAATGATAACAGGTTTCAATCCACAAGGTGTCACCTGCAAGTATTAATAACAGGATCCCGACGTAGTTAATATTTCATGGTCGGACTAGTTCAACAGATGTATCTATATATCATATCCTACACCCGTAAAAATACTAATGCTAAGCCCCTATTATCTTTCGGTTATGAATACATCGTCACCTTAATGGAATACATAATTCTAAATGTATGGAATGGCTTCTCGATGTTACATGAGAGTACACTAATGCCACACCAGCTTAACTACATAAGTAAGTTTTTTAGGAATCTCAGTTTGATATTTTATTTTTTGACTGATTCATCTTCACGTTGAGCTGTTATTGTCTTCTAAAGGGCTTTTGTACATTATTTCAAATTTCGTATAATTTTGTCTGCTAAGCCCATCTGCAACGAGATTTCTTTCCGCTTTTCTATTGGGTGGCACGACTGAAATCAAATTATCAGATTATTTGCGAATCCACACCGTGGGAGTAATTCATTGGATTGGTGCTATTCACAGCAATTATGTGCTATTTTTGGTGCGTAAAAATATTGAATTAAAGGCCATCTAAATAGTGCTTAAAATGCTATACTGTAGTTAAGGAGCCTCTATTACAAATGTAACCTATCGCTTTTGACAATCATGAAGTTTACTAATATAAAATCTCAATAGCCTAATTCTGCTTTTCCATCACTGCTACAACACAGCTTGTATTTTTGAATCTCGAATATATGCCATTGGTTGAAATGAATGAATACTATACAAATATATTAATGGGGTTATTTTACTAAACATCCACATAGCCGATGAACAGCGATATAAGAAAAAAATCAATGGTACTGCATTAGGATCTCATGCGAAATTAAAATAGACCGTATAATCCATACATATACTGTTGCTTCTTGCATAACCAGCTAAAAAAATAAACTTGGCAAAGGATTTCTGTGCCTATGTAACCGAAACGTCGATAATACCTCGACTGACTATAAATCTACCATATGTGACCAGTCGTTGTTAACCAAATATGAGGGAATCTATTCCAACAATATCTGGTGTCATTATTCTAACTTCTTCTACTGTGTCAATAAAAAATCCATTGTTGTCAAATTTTATCAAGCAAAGAATTTTTTGGTAATTTGATATTTTATATCTTCATATAAGTAAAATCCCACTATTTGACCAGTCTGATTAGATTATTCTATGATTAGGTATGATATTTCAGATACGGTGCACCAGGCCTTCCTGATATCGTTGTGGCTTGGACCGTCACCAGAGGAGGATAGGGGTAGCGGTTTATTTACCGATTCTGTGATATTCCTGCGTATGCCGGAGCTACTCGTTATGGCCTCGTAGTCCGTGCTTATAATCGGTCTCATTTTTTAGCTGACCTACTTTCCCTTCTTTCCAGTGTCGTTATTTGAAAAGACTAAGTCGATTTATCATACGTATATTATGGACAATGTTACAAAGTAAATTAAAATTCAATGTTAGTCAAAATTGATCGTGCTCTAGAAGGCAACAAAAAATATTGTTAACATAAAGTTAATATCTAGACGCAAAAGCAGAAAGACATAAATCGCGGTAAATAAATCCAGAGTGCCTTAGCAGTATAGTTTAGAGTCACTGATAATCAAACAAGAGTATACAAAATATAAATCCTCGCTTTGACAGCTTAGAAACAGTAATACACTGCATGCTACCAGCGTGTTAAGCTCGGGTGTACGTTGTTTTAAACAAAACCCTATTAATAACAAATAAAATTTCAGCTCAACAAATCTCAATTAAAATTGCTTGAAACTAACACAGATTGTTTCTAAAATCACAATTATGAGAAAAATTGCCTAAAACCAGAAATAGTATATGTGACCCTGTGGTGAATCGGATCTGTCGAAATTGATACTAGTTGGGTTGTAACGCGGAGCTGCGCGTTACAATATAATTCTAGAGGAAGATGAAATTCCTCGTCTCCGGATGAAGAAATTCAGCTTTTTTTATGTTTTTCCCCAGACTTGTGGGTTTGGGATGCGCCATGTTGGTCGATACCAAGATATGCTATTCAATCTCTATCCTCTGACCGATTAGAAACATCATCAAATTAGCAACTAACATTCATGAGAAATAAATCAAATAAATTTATAGACTACTTTATTAAATTGAGTAAAATTGATGCTGTACAATGTGATTACATATGCAATTCGGTATTATATCAAAAATGGAAACAATTCGACTGTGAGACAAAACAAACCAGTCGATTTACATTATGCTATTGGAAAACGACAATACTCAAATAAAATTTCAAACGGGCAATGTTCGAAATTTTTGCTCTCATATATTTATATATATTTAGAGAAGCAATAAGTGATAAGTTTTAAAATATGGCTACAAAGAGTCGAGGCAAAGGTTAAAAATTAAAAATCTGGTCAACATACAATAAATCAAAAAAACTCTTCATAATCTCATGCCAAGTTAAGTGACAAAATTTAAAAATAACAGGCGAACCATG
This sequence comes from Eudiplozoon nipponicum, assembly GCA_029291075.1. Classification (NCBI taxonomy): domain Eukaryota; kingdom Metazoa; phylum Platyhelminthes; class Monogenea; order Mazocraeidea; family Diplozoidae; genus Eudiplozoon; species Eudiplozoon nipponicum. The sequence continues at coordinate 8,841 of JAQBSW010007573.1, read as the reverse complement.
CACGTGTAAAATTTTACTAAAAATCATTCAAATTGTACTTAAAATTGGTTTGTGTAATAATAGTTGTTGTCATATCATTTAAAAATTGCATGTCTTGCACCCACCATATCGATTTAGCTCACTCTGGTAATACAGTATTTCAAACGTTTTGAATAAAATAATTAGTTAAATGAAAGCAAAAGTGAAATTAATACCGATTAACTGTAGTTTCATTTAAATGGATTTAAATGTGCATTTTTTTACGGGTTAATGAATCTTGATTAGTTACATATACACGCATGCATACACATGCGGGATGCGTGTTTATTTAATAATATGACAACTGTTATTAAATAAACCAATCCTCGGTATAGCATAAGTGGTTTGAGCTAAATTTCACATAGGTACAGCTTGACTGATTTTTTAAATTTTATCACTTACCTTTGCATGAGTTTTTGACGAGTGTATCTAAATTATGGCGCTCCTAACCCTGTAATGTGAGGAGACCTCAAATACGTCATTGCATGTGGTGAGTATAAAGTAAATATTCCAAAGCATGGGAACTGTAAATTCATATTCTGCCACATTAGTTTCATTTCGTTAAATGAACATTGCATTTATAGATATGTGCACACACGCGCGCGCAACAATCTAGTGTAAGGTCAATCAGTAATACGAATTGTAGCAATAGACATCTTCGATGCCGAGAACGCTCCAATTGTTCTATTTAGGGCTGAAGTGAAAACAACAAAAAGTCCTCGCAGATGTGCGCGAGTTAAGATGAAGCAGTCAGCAGAACGATGGGAGCAGATTTCGAGCGGCAGAAGTGAGAATAACAAAATAAAAATATGTATTTTGTTTTACCAAATAGATGCGCTTTAAAAGAGCAAACTCCTTTAGACCATCGATTAAAATTAAATCATTTGTGTTGAGTTGAACAAAATGCATTTTAGCGGATCAAAACTTAGCATGATTATTGTATGCACAAAGGAACACTTTGACTGCGGAGTTAGAGATAATTAAATCTCGGCTGGATGACACATGTATGATGAATTCTGAGGGAATTCTCAGGTACGACTCAACAAATATATGTGAAATCAACAAAAGTGACCGCGCCCAAGAGGCAGCAGAAAGAAATATGCCAGTATTTTCATACAAAACGACGATATCTTTCGACCGCAATCAAAATTTAAGCCTATGCTTGCAATTATGGATATGGAAAGGCCACAGTTGTGTTTGGAATAATTTCAAGCCTATCTCCAAGCACAAAAATTTTCAATAGTGGAGCATATTGTGCGTGTGGCTGAGCAGGAATTATTTGATCGGATATTTGCAGTCTAATTAGAATTGCCTGTTGACTTGACGTGTTAAGAATATAAAAGACGAGTGTCGGATCACTTCTTGGCCAGGCCTAAGGTGGAGTTTTCCGAATTGTACGGGATCAAACCATTAACGAGTTAAGTGTCCCTTAATACCGTGGTACGCATCGAGCGGTCGTTGTCCAAGCCAACTATGTCTATGCAACCGCATAAGACCATTGTGTTTATGCTGCTTGATTCCACCAGATATGGCGCAACATTAAGCGCAGGAAGGCCTGGAAGAAAGAACTGAGGCTCAACAAATTTCGTCGATGGAGACCACTAAATTGGATGCTGCGACAACACGCATGAGTCCCGTTACAATTTCCGGCGACATATCTTACTAGAATTCCAGGCGGTATAATCAGCAATACCAGGATGGACGGTGGTAGCCAGTGGCTTAAAAGCAAGGTCAATATATAAATACACAAGTTTCGACGAATATATTGACTAAGGGTCAGCAAAATCAGTATAGTCCTCCTCGTGGTTTGGCCAGTTCAATTCGGAAATAGGGTGCACCATCTTATCAATAATGATGGTCGGAGTCATGCCAAAAATATAATAAATTTGGTTACTCAGATTTGTAGATCGAGAGAAGAAGGCCAGAGGAGAACCCCAAAATTTGTTCAGAATAGGATTGTCTTCGAAGAAAAAGAATTATGGGTAACGATAAAATCAAATTTTTATATTTCTTCAACGGACTGCCAGTAATAATGCATTTGTATAAGGGAGCTATTGCGTCGGTATTAAATGTTCCTTGGCCGTTAAACAATGTTTAACCTACGAAAGCAAAGTTGTATAATGCATCGGGCGCGTCAAATGTGGCTGTGGATAAATGTGACATTAAATTAATAATAAATAAAGATATCTAATATGTCTTTTGTTGGAGCAAATACACAAGCTATATTTCCTACGAAAATGGGTTAAGATGATCGATTGTCAAAATAAACGTATCGATCTCTCGAGGCCGAAAACCATGAATTTAGTAAAGTCGATATGCAGCCCTAGGGCGCAAGAAGAGACCAGTTGTCTGTGCGGGTGGTAGAAAGACTTTTAAACCCAATGCAACACTATATTCTAATTCCATGACTTCAGCGAATTTCCAGAGCTAACTGTCGATCATTATAAATTATGACTTGAAATAAATAAAGGCTATGGACCACCAATATGATATAGTTCTGCTCGAAAGAATCTAGCAGCAGGGACTTGGGCAATACAAGCGATGATAGTGACCGGCGTTCTTGAACCATCCTCTTCTGTTTTTCGAGTTCTCAAGATTTACGGTACGAAAAAGGACGGTTCGATCTGACTGGCGGCTGATTTTCGACATTTAAACTCGGTGACTAAACCTCACCCGTATCGGATGCTGGCTCTGTGTGATCTGTTCCTACAGTTATCGGAAGGCAAACCGTTTTCCGTGCTTGACATTAAATATGCATTTTGGCAACTTGACGTTCGACACAAAGACCGATGGAAGTTAGCGATGTAGGTACTCCAAGGTCATTCACAATTCAGTCGGGTGCCATTTGGTCTTAAGAACCTACCATAAGTTATCCACTAAATGATGCACACTTTCGTGTCCGACTTTCTCTGTACAACTTCTTACGTTGATGATGATTTTGTGGGACACTACTGAACACCGATTACGTATTCGACTGCAAAGGATGTTGTCTAAAGACGTAGAATGGCGATTAAATTTTAATCCAGAAAAAGTTCAGTTAAGTCAGCAAATGTGGTCCCTGTGTCAGTCGGTCTCAAGAGACTGAGGTATGCCATTAGATTCGAATGTACGGCCTATCAAGGAATGTAAGGTCCTCACTACTAGAATTCAAATGCGCCGGTTCATTGGCATGGCCAATTTTTGTAGACTATATCTCACAGGTGTGGCGTTTACGAAACAAACCTTGTACAAGTTAACTAGTGCCAAGATACCATTTCGTTGGACAGTGTAGGCTAGAGAATGGTGTATCTTATTTAAACATAAATGAAAAGACTCAACTTTTTTTACCTTCCCGATAGATAATATGTCAATAGTTACAGGTACGTCAAATATTGATATAGAAATATTGTTACAAGCGGACGGAAGACCAGCGCAATATACAAGTCGCACACTCACTATGGCGGAGAAAAATTATTCCGTCACAGAAAACAAATTACTGACCGTATAGTGAGCACAACGTAAGCCTAGGTATTTTGACATCGGTGAACATTTAGACGTCTTAACCGATCATCAAGCACTAGCGCATTGACGATTGCCGGGTTTTGAGATGAAAAGAGTACTCCGAGCCATTGAAGAGCTCGAGGAATACGATATAAAAATTCATCATTGAGCCGGTATCAAGCATGCAGCTATTGATGCGCCCAGCAGAATTTTCGCTGTGTGAGTTTCGCCAATTATCAAAGTCATGAAAAATGAAAGTGATGCCACAAGCCAGGATATAGTTAATCAGTTAAAAAACGGCACAACGGTGTTCGCACTATGTAAAGCGTTGATTCTGCAAAACGGCCCATTAGTGCAAAAAGGTGGACAAACAGTGCAAAGGTTTGTGCTGGAGTTTATACAAACAGAATGGATGGCCGTGTGACATGAAACTTTTTGGCATCCCTGCGCCAGACGCCTCATTGAGACATTGCAGTCGCGACTGTATTTGCCTGGCATATCAAAAAATTTCTTAGCAATTCTCAATAGTGTGTTACATGTCCGTGTTATAAACCACAACAAAGGAAAAATTACCCGATAGCTTTCAGTGTCACTGCTCGGGACTAGTTTCTGTATATTGACCTGGTAGTTCCTCTGCCGGTGGCTCGTGGCGGGATATCCTATGTGTTTTTCATGGTCGATAAGTTTACCCGATTGGTAGAGTCTGTACTACTGGAGCAAATCACAGCAGAAAATATTATAAATTGTTTAGAAGAGCGATGGCTCAGTCGATTTGGTGCACAGCAGTTTATTGTTACCCATTAGGGTTTACAGTTTGAGTCGAGCGAATCTGATCAGTGGTGCAAGAACCTTGGCATAAATTATTCCCACGCAGCCACTTACTACCTGCAGTTCAACACGATGGCTGAGCGAGTTCACCGAACGATGAAAGATGTATTACGATGTTGGTACCACGAGACCCAGAGATTCTGGAGAGACAAATTACATTTGGTCGAGAGAGCCGTGCGATTTACAGTATCAACAGTTACAGGATTCACCCCAAAACCATGGTCTATGTAGGGCATATCGGACTGCCAGTTGAACCCGTAATCCTAGGATCCCAAGAGCACTGCACCATAGCGGATATTCAGGAGCTCCTAAACAGCTAACTGAAAATTTGGGAGCCACACAGCGACAAGCCTACGCAAGGCGACCTACACGCACTTGCCTAATGGTTACGCCAATGATGGCCCGTATAGTGTTAATATGGTGGACGCAAAGCACAGTACAGTTTTCGCTAAAATGCAAAATGAACCACGAGTTGTCGCACTTCATCGTTTAAGTAGGGTGCTAAGACCGACCCCCATGAGAAATGGGAAGATGTAGCAATGGCAAAATTTGAGGCCGAAAACGCTCCAATTGTCCGATATAGGGCTGAAATGATTACAACAGAAAGTCTTCACAAAAGTGCACGAAGTAAGATGAAGCAGACAGAACAATGATGAAAGCTGCCTTCGAGCCGCAGAACTGAATATAAAATACTAAATATTTGTATATTTTTTAATAAATTGACACGTTTTAAACGATAAAACTTCTATAAAGGATTGATAAGCACTAACCAAATACGCACGAGATTATACTTTCCGTTCATGTAGCCTTCGGTTTATCTTTCCTGTTATATTCGAACTAATTTGTTACTAGGTGCGGAACACCCAATACACAATTGAATATAAATGATAGTTTCCAAGAGAAATAAAAACAGATCGAGAAAGTGTGTGTGGAAGAACAGAGAGAGGAGAGAGGAGCGTGGGGAGGAGATAAGAGGAGAGGAGAGGAGAGAAGAGAAGAAGAGAAAGATAGTAGAATTAGTAAGATGGAGCAACATCACCAGTAATTTCACGCAGAAGTACACATTTCAGTAATGACTTAAGGAGAACTGCTAAATAGAATCCTTCATATAAAGGATGTTGATTCTGAAAATTCTTTGTGTGAATTAAGTAAAATTATATAGAAAGGAAGTCAAGAATAATCATAGGGAAAAATTCACGTGAATATAATTGAAATTGTATCAAAAACCAAACAGAATGTTTTAAAATATAACTAAACCAACTCACTCCGTTTCTCCCCTTCATTTTTAAAGTTTGGGATCTGTTACTAGGTTATAAAATTACCTCTAATTCTTCCAATACATTTCCTTTCAACATTGGGGCTATAGATTTTGCTGATGTTGTTAAGTTCTTGAAATACTTTCCACATTTTATTTCGATTGATTCGTTAATTAACCTAGTTAATATACTGCAATTGCATGTCGCAATACGTTTACTGCTTTTCCAGACCACCTTATGGCCCGTATCTTGTGAGCGCCTAGATAGATCTGATTTGTGAAAGCGCTCATAATTCTATACCATGCTGTGTTTTCCTCTATTTACTTTTAACGGAAGCATTGTACCCCATATATACATAAGCTTACTATCTTTGAAAGTTTTATTTATACTAATAATGTAGTCAGGATGTTCAAATGATTATTATGGTTTTGATGCTTGTTGCCTAAATTCAATTATTTAAATCAAGGCTGCGATCTTGTTATAAACACCTCCCCATTATGTAAAGAATTTTGCTAGTATAAACTAAGCATTGTATAGTGTAGAAAAGGCAATACGTCCAGTAGATAGGTTTTGTCATTATTTGGAACTCTTTAAGTACTGTCCAGAAAATGCCGCATACAAAGCTCAAACCTGGGCACGTCCGCTTCGAAATCCGTTTCTCTAAGCTCTGAGCCACCCAACCGCACACTGCACACAATTTTCAGTTATATAATAACTAATGTTTCTTTACTTGTCTTTCTCCTAGGGGAAACTTTATGACATACGTTTAGACCTAAAGGTCCTACTAACCACTCCATATCTGTCATTATAGTACACGCATCAGGCTACCTGAGAACGTGGTACTAAAGTAAACGTTTAAATTATTAAATGAATATCGGTTGCGCGGGTGTTGATAAAAATTATTTAAATCAAGGTTGCAATATTGATACAGACAACTGTCTTATTTCATAAATACATTTTCAGTATAAATTAAGCATGGGATAATTTAGAATAGGCAATTCTGGACAATATATGATGAGTTCTCAGTAAAGAAGAAACCGGTCAACGGGATGAATTGCCCCTTCCTTCATTATGCAATGCTTATTTTATACTGACAATTGTATATACATAATGGGACAAGTGGTTTTATCAAGATCACACCTCTCAATTAAATATTTTTTATCACCGCCCGCGCAACCAATGTTCATTTTTTATAAATGCATAAATTCATTGCTTGTTTTAATACTATACAATATTATAATTTTGTTGCTATAGTCCTTATATTTTTCTACTGAAGCCCGAACCAAGTTATACCATAATCATATGCTTTTCTAGTTCTTCTTAATTATTTATCTGATACATTTTTATCACAAATATTTTTATGATGTATATCAAAATTTATTCTATTGCTTTCATTGGATAACTATTTGTTTCAATAAAACAATCAACAAACCGTTCTTTTAAATTTAGAATGTGAAGACTTTATAGTATAATGGCTTATAGTATGCCCACTTTTATTAAACAAAGATGGTTAGCGAATATATTTAGACATATATCCGAGTTGGAATCTATTCGATAAGAATTTCTTCTTATATCTGATCATTTTTTTCAATTCTAAAACCAGAAATGGTAACTCGAATTTTTTTCTTTTCCATAAGTAAATTTATTTTTACTAATCTATTAAACACTATATATATATATATATATATATATATATATATATTTATATATGTATATTGATGTGCACGAACCATGTATATACACATATGGAAAATGTATTAAAAAACAGTGTAAGCTATAACAAAACTAACTCAAGCCGCAACGCACTGACGCGTTTTGAACTTCCATGATAATCATCAGATTTCGACGGCAAACTGACTGTGGAGGATAAAACCGCATTGAATATATATGGAAATTGAAGTTAGAGATCCGGCTTTTACATCTAGCAGTCTCGTATACATTGAACTGGACTGGAAATGTCGGCGGCATAATGTCTATGCAGTCACGAACATTAACTGTTTACAGCTTTCACCAAATGAACATATATATAAAATACAATTTAACAATAATTGATTGCGTGGATGGTGGTAACAATGCTTTAAATTAAGTTTGCGAGCTTGAAGTAAACACCAATCCCATTGTATTTAACGATTCTTCGAACAACATAACAAAACTACCGCCAGCCGCAACGCAGCGCGTTTTAACCTTACATTTAAAGGGTATTTACCACCACACGCGCAATTAATTATTGTTAAATTGTATTGCTTATATATGTATATGTGGCGAAAGCTGCAAACAGTTAATGTTCGTGACTGCATAGAAATTGTGCAGCCGACATTTTCAGTCAAGTTCAATGTATGCAAGACTTCTAAAGGTGAGAGCCGCATATCTAAATTTGATTTCCATATATATTCAATGCGGTTTGATCCTCGATAGTCAGTGTGCCGTCGTACTTTTATGATGAACATGGAAGGTCGAAACGCGTCAGTGCGTTGCAGCTGGCGGTAGTTTTGTTATGTTGTTCGACAACTGGTTAAATAGAATGTGATTAGTGTTTAAATCAAGCACGGCAAATTGATTTAAAGAATTGTTACCAGCACCCGCGCAATCAATTATTGTTATGCTGCACTTAAATGTTTGTTCTCTATTCACTGCATGATTGCTTAGAGATCCACATCTAGAAAAATTTACATGCGTAGACAGTCTGTATTGAATTTTTTACCGACAAATAAAACGTATATCCCAATTTTAACTTGGTTTTGTTATGTTGTTCAACGACTGGTTAAATACAATGGGATTGGCGTTTTGCAGCTCGCAAACTTGATTTTAAAGAATTGTTACTACCATCTGCACATCAATTGTGTTAAAGTGTAAGCTATATTTTGAATGGTTGCGCAGTTCCGAGCTTAATATATTTGAATCTTCGAGATTTGCGTTTTCGGGTTGGCCTTTGCGCTTTCAGATCGTACCTAATATATAGTGGTTAATATGAACAATACAATTTAACAATAATTGGTTGCGCGGGTGGTGGTAACAATACTTTAAATCAAGTTTGCGAGCTTGAAGTAAACACCAACCCCATTGTATTTAACCAGACTTCGAACAACATAACAAAACTACCGCCAGCCGCAACGCACTGACGCGTTTCGACCTTTCATGATCATCATCAGAGTACGACGGCAAACTGACTATCGAGGATCAAACCGCATTGAATATATATGGAAATCAAATTTAGATATGCTGCTCTCACCTCTAGCAGTCTTGCATACATTGAACTTGA
>JAQBSW010007572.1:0-39989 GCA_029291075.1 Eudiplozoon nipponicum | reverse complement strand
TCAGGGACTGACTTCTCAAATGAATAATGTAACTGCAGAATTAGGCATAATTAAGTCTCGTCTGGACGATACGCTGATAATAAACACAGACGACATACGGGTACGTGGACCATCTAATATAGGTGGAAACAACAAGCTACCATCCAGGTTTAGAACCACATTAGAAGTATTTGACACAATGAATATTGATTGGCCAACTAAACTCAGAGGGCTTTATGGAGTGTATAAACAGCAGGAACCATAGGTACATGCTGTAACAGCAGATACTGTCATGGTGCAGCCAGTTAGTGCAGATACCGAAACCAACCTGACGCTACAAGAAACTTTGCGTTACTTATTTATAAAAGTTGCTAGTATACGTCGAGACATTTTGCAACTTCAGAGTAAGGCACATTGCGAATACGGACGAAGTGCAAAGTGCCAAGGTGAGAATTGCTTATACCAGCGGTTAGGTGGCCCAGGTGGAAAGGAAGCGCTAAACCGGTTGAGAGGAATCCATCACCGGGAAAAGGATAAAACCCGCGCTAATAGGAGCCGTAGGGGGGTTCCATTGCAAATGCTCCCAGGTATGCCTCTGAAAGGCATGCTTAAGGCAAAAGCACAATATTCGACAAGATCAAATAGCACCGGTACAGAAGGCAAAAGGGTCAGTTTCTTCCTAAGTGGAGATCTTGAAAACATTGCCGGATTATCCAGCAAATTCATTATTAAAGATGAATTAACTGGACTGGAGTTTTTTTATCGATACGGGTGCTGAAGAAAGCATAATTACGTCAGAAGTGGTGGAAGCAGATCATCCCACATTTGATTATCAACTATGGACCGCAAACGGTAGTCCGATAGGAGTTAAGGGAATGAAAGAAATGTCGGTGATCTTAGGCCAGAAATCTTCTTTTACATGGAACTTTCTCGTAACCGATTTCAAGGACCATATCATTGGAATAGATTTCTTGACGCATTTCAAACTGACATTAAATCCCAAAACTAGGACTATCGCAGAAAGAATAGGGGTGTTGACACATACTGAGTCTTACCCATCGGCAGTTACACCAGAACTTTTACCCAGCCCAACGGTCGCACATGGCTTTGCCGATATCATCGAGTAACACCTCGAAGTATTTCAACCTTTCTTTGCCAAAAGAACAAGATTGAAGACAGGAGTAGAACACCAAATAGAATTGGTGGCTCCGTTGCCTTGTTTACATTGGTACAACACAAGCAACAAGTTGCTGTGTCCGAATTTAACCAATTGCGCAGAGAGGGGATTTGTAGAAGGTCAAATTCCAATTTTCCTTCCCCAATAGTGGTAGTTTTCAAACCTGAACCGGGTCAATGGAGAGTTTGTGGAAATTATCGTCTATTAAACTCAGTGACGAAGGGTGATTCTTATCCTCTCCCTAACCAGAGTACTCTACTCCGAGACATAATGGAATATGAGGTTTATTCAACTTTAGATCTCCAGAAAGCGTACTATCAGATACCAATGGAGGAAAGTTCAATACCACTCACCGCAGTCAGATTTCCAGGAAGGGGATCGCATGAATTTCTTCGAATGCCTTTTGGTTTGAAAAATGCCAGTCAGACATTCCAGCGTTTGGCTGAAGAAATCCTTCAGAATTGTCCATTTGCGAGAGTATATATAGACGACATAATTATTTTCAGTCGCTCACGAAATGAACATCGTAAGCATTTGGAAACGGTTTTGACCAGGCTGGAACAATATGGATTAGTGGTCAAACCTAATAAGAGTAATATTGGTTGCTCTTCAGTTAAATACCTTGGTCATATACTTTCCAAAGACGGAATTAAACCTTTGGAAGATAAGATCCAAGCTATTAAGGACGTAACGGAGCCCCGAACCGTGCGCCAGCTGCGAAGGTTTATGAGCATGATCAGCTATTATGGTCAATTCATTCCAGATCTAGCCGGAATTCTAGGATCGTTGACATGCCATCTCACTCGTGAAAAGAGCACGATTAAGAAGACTTGGCCTATAAACTTGAGTCCAGAAGACCGAGAAAAATTCCAGAGGGCTAAGGAAATGCTAAGTGACATAACCACCATTCGAGCTAATCACAGATGCCTCAGATGTTGCAATAGGGGCAGTGCTACAGCAAAGAGATCTGGACATAGTAAGACCGATTGGGTTTTATAGCCGTAAGCTTAATGATCGAGAAAAACGGCATGATACGTTTGGTAAAGAGCTTCTAGCAGTGTATGCCGCAGTGCTACATTTTGAGCATTACTGAGACGGTCATCAGTTCAAGTTATTGACAGATCATAAGCCGTTGATCAGCATACTTAGTAAAACAGCAAGGCTTAATTACTCTCTTGGAATAAATTCCCAAATAACCCAGTTATCAAAGTTTGATTTCACTGTGTCTTATATTGCTGGTAAAGAGAATGTGGTAGCCAATGCCCTTAGCAGACCGAATGAAGCCGATGTCGAGCTCATATTTCAAGGTCCATTGAAGAATCTAGATGATTCTACGAATGATTTAGTAAGTCAAATCGAGGAAGCGCATGGATTGGATCCATTTACGTTAGTCTTGTTCAAAAGACCAGGATATGTGCGCAAGCTCTCGAGTGTCAACTGGTTGTTATGCGAAATGTCCAGAAGTCAACCGCGACAATATATGCCGTTGGATTTACTGGATAAAATTATCCAACTATTAAATGACATGGGACATCCATCCATAGAGGCTAACATTCGATTATTCAATGACAGATACGTATGGCCGCATATGTCTAAAGACATACGGGTATGGGTAAGAGCCTGTTCCAAATGCCAAACGTGTAAGGTGTGGAGACATACCAAAACCGAGATACAGAATATTGGGATACCAATTGGTCGGTTCAGACACGTACATATAGACATTGTCGAAATGTCTGAGGTCAATGGCCACAAATATTTGCTATCTATGGTAGATCGATTTAGTCGCCAATTAGAAGTAGCAATTTTAAAAGATATGACAACGCAAGAAGTCTTGTTCGCGTTCCTACATAATTGGATATCGTGTTATGGTGTTTCGGAAAAGGTCACTAGTGATCGCGGTAGTCAATTTATGTCAGCACTTTTCGAAAGATCTCTCAATAACATGGGAACAACTGTATTGCATACTAGCGCATACAATTCACGAGCAAATGGGATGGTAGAAAGGCGGCATCGTGAACTGAAAGCTGCGTAATGTGTACTAGTGGAACAAACTGGATACACGAACGTCTTATAGTACTACTCGCCATGCGCAACAGATATAGGGCACAATTAGGAACTTCAATAACAGAGTTGGTTTTACGGATAACCATTAAGGTTGCCTGGAGATCTTCTAATAGAAACTCCAAGTAGTCTTGATTGGGTTTCTAGTTATGTAGAGACAAGATGTGTCGTTTGGCTCCGACCAAGCCTAGAAAAGCAAAACCCAAGTGCTATGTGTCATCTGATCTAAGATCGGCTTCGCATGTGTATGTAACTAATGAAAATAGGAAGAATTGCCTGGCACCATTTTACAAGGGACCATAAAAGTCAAGAGGATGACTGACGAAAATGTCATCATAGAGGTAAATGGCATTAAGATTTGTGCTACTGTGGATCGTTGCATTTCCCAGTTTATCTGGATAGACAATAGGACTTAATTATCAGATGAGTTGAATGACCATCGTTCCATGGACGAATCTGATGTATGCAATCCAATCACCCAGGCACATAACACAAAAAAGAAACTATCACAAGACGCGTTTTTTAACATATCAAAATCTTATTCTACCGAGTTACATGATGAAAACGTTCTGTTAACACCAGGCGAGGCAGCAGCACCAATGACAACTGTACAGGGTGCGATGCCGACTTCAGGGGCGCCATTATGCACACCTCGTTCTGGAATACTACAATGTCAACCGAAGAATGATTATTACGTCTATTTTTAGCCGTCTGGTATATTTAGAGGGAGATATTTTCTCCGACAAAATTAAAGTGACAATAATTGATAAATTTGAACCAACAAGGCTGATTGAAACGAATTTTATTTAAAAAGAAACTATTAGTTTATATTCTAGGACATTCTTTGTTTAAATACTTGACAGTATTTATAATTTGAATTGTGCGTAGTTTCAGTTTCGGTTATCTGTACGTGACTGGTTGTTATTTCCTCGGCGAGCTGCATTTATTTCATTTCCTCCATTTTACGTTTACTCAATCTTCACAATATACACCTGCGAACACATTGTCTTTTTAATCGTACATATTGGAGACGTTCTGGAACAGGTAATTTAATAATTCTGTTTTTCACGTCTTATTTCTTTCCAGGTTATTTGTTCGGGTGTTTTGCGACGTAAAAGGTTTTACATTCCGATTGCTTATCATTAAGTATAAAATTAATAACTAAGTACAATCAGTAAGGAAGCTAATCTTAAGTTTGAGGACACTAGCAAATTAGGTCAAGATAGGGCAGGCATGAATTTCATAGATGTGAATGAGTGTACTAGCTTGTGAGATTCCATTACACAATTAAGGACTGAACAGGATCTGGCATCTATGGGGTTATCAGCCAATAATAGATTAGGAGCCTCTACATATGCAATGCGGATTGATCCTCGCTTGTCGCTTTTCCGTCGTAATCTGATTATGAAATGCGTGCGACTGACGGTAGTTTTGCTATTTTGTTCGACGTCTGGTTAAATAAAATGGGATTGGTGTTTACTTGAAGCTCGCAAACTTGATTTAAAGATCTATTATCACCACCCGCACAATCAATTTTTGTTTAATTCTATAGCAATTTATCTACAAACTGCACTAACTGTCCTGTTTAATTAGTGCAAAACGAGAGTTTTGCACGTTTTATTTATTCGTTAAATATGTCATTAGCAAAGATAATATTAGACTCAGTAGGAGAATTGGTTGAAAGCTTCGATGTAATGGCATCAACATTATGACTATGAACTATTTCTTTGAGGTAGAATATTCAAGTAGAAATTCAGATTTCGTTGGATCCGTGCGTGGTGATAACAATTACTATAATCAAGATGGCTATCTTGATACAAACACCTGACACATTAAGTAGACACATTTTCAGTATCTTTATCAAGATCGCAACCTTGATTATATTAATTGTTATCACCTCCTGCGCAACCAGTTTTTTTTAATTATATAAATGTTCATTTCAATACCACTTCCCCATGTAACGTGGTGTCTGTTCAGTAGTGACAGATTTGGGATGGTTAGTTGGAACTTTGGTTCTAAATGGATGCCATATGTGATCCACGTAAAAGAAGAAAGACTAACCGAGTTACATTAGTTAGTATACAACTGAAAATTGTGTGTAGTGTAGTGTGTGGCAGGATGGCTCAGTGGTTAGAGCACCAGATTCCGAAGCAGACGTGTCCAGGTTCCAGCCCTGTCCAGGGCAAACTCTGGCCAGTACATCATGAGTTCCCAATAAGGACGAAACCGGTCTACAGGATGAATTGTCTTTTCTGCACTATACAATTCTTAGTTTATACTGACATTTGTAAGTAATTAATGGGTCAGGTGTTTATATCAACATCGCAAACTTTAGTAATATTAATGTTCTCTTGGTGTCAAAATATATCATTCTATGCAAAGATTTTACTCAAGTTAAAAATAATGCTCTCATTACTGAAAACCACTTGTTACATAATGTGCTCGTGATTGTTTGTGGCTTCACGTCTGTCTGGTTCTTCTATATTCCTGCAATGTGCAGCTCTTTCTACCCCTTTGGCCCGCAATGCACGCAGAAAACCGATTGGTTTCTGTTGTTCTCTTAGTCAGCTGGATTTGTTGTAAAACTTATTTGCATATACCCACCTTGCTAATCGATGAGTCCCAATCTCTGTTATTGCATGTTTACGGATGCATACGTTAGAACCACTCGATTGATAGATTTTGATAATTAGCATTGATGTCATTCGGCTCTTTATTGACGATTTTATACAAGAAATACGAGTATTTTCTGCTTTTCTAATTATTTTCGTTGTCCTCCATTAAATTATTAAATTTGCACTAAACTACATTTTGCTCGATGTGGTCTCCCTGTGTATCCCTTATTACGGTTCACATATCTCGATTTCTGTAACGCCAGTCAAAAACAGAAACGACTAAAAGCGAGGCAGTGGACCAATTTCCAAGATGGATCAAAAATCGACCGCTTCTGGTGATGAAATTCTAGTTATAGGCGCGGGAATGGGACGCACTGGGACTACAAGTCTTTGTGCCGCTCTTGAAACGCTGTACAATTCGCCCTGCTACCATATGGACAAACTGACATCAGTGCACAGTGCAACACACATTAAACGGTGGAATGTTCTGCTTGAAAACCAGGAAAAACCAACGAAGGATTCAGAATTCGTCAGCGCTGAACTGCGAGACATCATGACTGGCTACACTTCATGCGTGGACGGTCCAGCAAACTGCTTCTACAAGGAATTAATGCAGATTTATCCAAAAGCCAAAGTAAGTTCAAGAAGACAACGTAACTTGAGCCAAATCATTTAAATGAGACGGCATTTTGTTAAATTGATTATCAATCTCTCACCGTGTCCTTGGTTTGTGTCTGGCTAGCTGTGCCAGCAATTACCAACAAGACAGCTCTCTTACACCAATTCACGTCCTCGCTGAGTTTTACTATCAAATAAAGGTTGAGCCGAACATAGACTGTGTATTCGACTTCGATATTGCCAATGTGTACCTTTTATTGTGTAATTTGTAACAATTTAGTTCAAATAGCACGTGAAAGATATGCCAAACTCATCATGAACGAAAGGTATAATCCTATGTGCACATGCGTTTCGTGTTTGCTGGTGACAACTCAGAAGGAGTCAGACCACGCCACGAACCCTCTATAAATATTTGGTAAAGACATTTTTGAAAAGGTTGGAAGTTCCTATTTTCTATACGAATGCGTATTCAAGCAACAACAAAGTTAACGTCATGTAAGGTCACTGCAATGATATACGAGGGCCACCTCACCATATATACTATATACTGAGCCTGTGAAGAACACCAACACATTGGTTTTTGAAGATACTGTTCTGTAAAAGTTGCCAAAACAATAGCTCGAGAGATAGGCTAAATCACACCAAGATTGAGACCTAAAACCAATTATGAGCACCTGTTATTCCAGTAAATCCACTCACACTCTTGTCTCGATAGATATCAGTTCTCACGGATCCCGTTAATCGTGACATCATTCAGTTGAATATATAGAAGTTATATATTCTCCGTTGTAAATATCTAATTTGTATGCAATCGTGTATTATGTATTGCTCATCCTGTATCAAAGAATATAAAAATACGATCTTGAATGAGTTGTTATGATCGGCAATCTATTTGTAACGAAAATATCATCTTAAAAACATAAGAAATTACATATTCACATATTAATTTATTATACGCTGTTCAACCACACTAATACTTCTCAAGCTGCACTCTACGTTTAATGTCGTACATTTTATCCAACAGAAATATTTTCCCATTTCGATATTGAATACTGTTTGTTGCGGAGAACTAATATGTATGCAAGTATGTATTAGGTTTTGCGAACCTAGGAACAAATTAGATCAATTGTGACCAGAAGGATAAACCAAAGACAGCATGAACGGAAAGTATAATCCCATACCACATTCGTTTCGTGTTTACTGGCGACTCATCTATAGGAGCTGGTATTACGTCCTTTATCCTCTATATATTTGGGTGAGGAACGTGGGAAAATAGGACGATACAATCTCGTAGACGAATGTGTAAACCTGCAGTAGAGTAGCTAACATCGTACAGTCTCGACAATGCGACTTCAACGCTAACTCACTGTATATAATGTATATATATATATATATATATATATATATATATATATATGAGTCTGTAAAGGGATACTAACACTATGACTATTGTGTTAGTAACTGATACCACACATTCTACCGAAAAGGCTATGGTAATAACATTTATGGTTTCCTGTCGAACTTATAAATACATGATGGATATCAATGTATGCTATAGTTAACCGAAATTGAGAATTACAACTATTTCTGAACACCTGTTACTCCAGTAAATCCATACACTCTGGCCTTGATCAAATGCCGTATTTGTTAGGATCCGTCTATCGACTAGATGGCGTTCATACGAAATGTGCTCTCTATCCAATATAATATCACGTCCCATCAATTTAATACACAGAATACACGACTGTCTTGTGTTTATCCTTCTGGTCATATTTGACTTAATTTATTACTAGGTTCGCACCACCTAATACACAATTGCATATATATTATTTCTCCATCATAGTGTTAATACCCTTTACAGACTTGGTATTTATATTTAGTTGACGTTGAAGTCGTATTGTCAAAGGCTGTATATGTAGTTCGTGTCACTACTGCAGGTTTACACATTCGAATTGGAGATTTGACCGTCCTATTATCCCACATTCCTCACCCAAATATTTAGTGGTTAAAGGACTTAATACCGGCTCCTACTGATGAGTTGCGAGTAAGCACAAAACTAATGTTCATGAGATTATACTTTCCGTTCATTTTGATATTGTTGGCCAGAGAGATTATGGACAAAACAAGGCAAATGAGACTAAGCTTAAAATGGAATATTCAGTAGATTATATTTTCATTTAATTTGCGAAAGTTGTACGGTATAATTGCGATGGAGAGTTGGCTTTATTATTTCATAATAACCTTCACTGGCGTCATTTATTCCTCTATAAGAACAATTTAACACAGGCTGATTTTGATTTTATTAGTTTCTCGAAAGCAAACTTGTTTAAAACGAATAAACCTAGCTTTGAACTAACGAGGTTTATGAATGCATAAATGTTTGCCAAGACGTTTGTTGAAATTCTCTTCTGACCCATTTTGGTACACCTTCTATTCGAAGTTATGTGTATTTGGTTACCCGTGAAGGCACTCCAGAATTGAGGCTAACAGAGAGTTTTAATTTATATATCACAATTTTATAAAGTAATCATCAGTTACTTGACTTTTGTTATCAACATAGACTGCTGTAATCCAATCAATATTCTGTTATTCATATTTGGCATTCACTTGTAAAAGCTGTTTATCACAAGAATTTTAAACAGAGAATAAAACTATAACAAATATCGTTTAATTTTTTTATTTTTAAATTTTAGTTAATCTCATTACAATAACTGACGTTTCGCTAGATATCCGTGATGTTCATATGTCTATAATAAAGAAGCACTTTTTTAAATATAATAACATGCACTTTCATAATTTTCTAGGTGAAATTACAGTTATCTCGCTTAAATGAATGACACATTATTAAATAAACATTATTTATATATTTATTTGTGTGCTTAAAATTTCGAGGCCGTCAGATAAATATAGTTAAATGTATGTGTAAGTCCAAAGAAGTGAAACTCCAGAGATTACTTGTAATTTTCACTCACAATTTTTTTTATTCGCGCAATAAGGTATGCTGTACTTATGGGTGTCCACCCTGGTTAGAGAGATGCAATCAATACCGCTACACTAGTTTTTAATTTGTGACAGGATACATCTGTAAAAGTAAGAAACAAATATGTGAACGAGTTAAGGAATAATAATAATTCTTATTCTGACTAAAATCTAGGAAATTGCTTGTTGAGAGTACGATCATAGCAATATTGTAAGTAATGTAAATATTTAGCATAAATGTTCAACAATAAGTGTTACACTCTATAAGAGACTATATTTATGGATAAAGTGAGCTTTTTAAAAGTTTGGAAAGAGAAACGATAGATGGCATCGTGAATAATTTTAAATTAATTAATAAATAGCACATATTTACGATCACACATATGTTAATATTAATAAAAGTTTATTTAAAATTTTACTATAATTTGTTTCCTGTTCTGAATTATGAATTCTTGCGTTTGTTCTGTGTTCCAAGTCAAGTCTAGGGATTTTTTACCGTCTATTCACGTGTTATTTCATTTCGTCAATTAAATTCAATTGCCTCTTCAAAATATTTTATCGATCTATTTAAACCATATATCGATATTCTTCAACACCATCCCGGCTGATTTTTCGTCCCGATTACACTGTATGACGTTCTTGATCTGATCTATTAACATTAGCATATTCACATCCAGCTTTATGTTCAACTGACCTTATCTTTTGTAGGCGCATGTCTTCCTTCACATGAATGAGGTTACAGTACTTTAATTGTTTGATACATTTGTGATCTATCTTACGGTTTCATTTTAACCTTTCGAATAGGAAGTTTAGTTTCCACGGTAGTAAATTGTTTTAATTTTTTTCGATAATTTGGCTTCTTCGATACAGGTTTGCCTTAGTTGCATGGTTTTGGATCTGATATCATCATGGTCCTACCATCGGATTTAACATAAGTCAGCTTATTATAAAATTTAATAATAATATTCATAATTATTATTTATATTAATTTTAGAGGGTAAAACTGGAAATTTCTCGTACTCTGCACATTCCAATTTCTCTCTGTTATGTCTGCTGGCCTACGGTTACTGATTGTCTCTGATATTTAGATATTAAAATTAAACTATCGCTGATGGATCTACTTACAGATAGAAAGGATACTCGAACAAGTATCTTTCATATAAGAATCGCTTTCTATTTTTGTATAATTTCTTATTAGTTTAATGCGAAAAATGATAGTAGATAAAATAACACCATTCCAATTGTGAATCAGATTTCAGTCAAACTGTTGTCTCAGTTTAAGAAATTTATTAGCTCATCTAATTCACTTTTCTAATTGTGAAATATGTCCTCGAAAAATAATGCACAAAATTTGGGCTTAAGTGGTATCATAATTTAAATTAACTTTCGAAACATCGCGTGAAGATATCTGCTATCGGAACCACTAATAACAGTCCCGTTGGGACTTATTTAATGTATGTATAAAATTCCTCCTTAAATATAACATGGATCGAAGCCATACAAATATTCATTATTATTATTATTATTATATAATATATAATCGACATTTTATTACCTTCTAATAATAACGTTTAGACAAGCACAAATTTACGATAACTTTTTATCACTTTGGTTACTATATTTCACTCTGCGCTTATGCTTAACCAAGTTCGCAGCAAGTCGGGCATTAAAAATTATTTTTGAGGAGTTTTCCGGTTTGTAAAACGTCACTGTAATGTACGCTATTGACGTTGCTGCATCTCATTCTATGATGGAGTTACAATGATCAAATTATTAAACATTATATCTTGTCTAACTCTTATCTTTCTACTCTTGCCGGTACGCGCATTATGTGTAAGATCATATTTACTTTTTAAATCATCAGCCTGCAAAATGAAGATTAGCACAAGCCTTATTTCAATTTTTTTCCTAATTATCAAATCAACTTCACGTTTGCCTTTATCCCGAACCAATTCAAACGTTCTATTTAACTCAGATATCATGATTTAAATGGAAAGGTAATTTTAATCTTCCAAAAATTAGGAAAAACGTGAAACCTGAAACAAGTCTGTATAGCCAAAATTTAAGCCACGTGTTCTATTGTTTGCTTTATTATATGATGGCAAAATTTTGCAGATTTTGCAGTGACGTATTTATGCTTCTTACCAGAATATTGTTTAAAAGAGTGATTTTGCGCGACGGAATATTTCGCAATTACCACGTCCCTGATGTAAACAATTGCGGCTTCATTCCCACCCATATTGTTTCACCGATTATAAACCCACCCACAACCACACATGCGTGTGGCACGTTAATCTAGCGAAACGTTAGTCCTAGTTTTGCAAACTAACAATAAGTATAAATGAAACCATGTAAGCGAAATTTTTTAATGTTTTAATATTTGTCTAAAGTCAATGAGACGAGCAAGAGTATGACAAAGCCTTTCGAAACTGAAAATCGATAGAGTGTCAACAAATACAGGGACTCGGATACAGAAGCCTCTGTGGATAGCATAGTTCAGGTAATTGTGGAATATTCTGTCCCACAAATCATTCCTATAGAACACTATTTAGGTAAGAAGTATAACTACAATGAAGTAAAATAAGCAAAAAGTTGCCTTTTACAATTAAGTAATTAATAAGTTAATCCTATTGTGTCTAGTCATTGGCAAAAATCAGCAAAACATATTTCAGTCCCATGTACGGACGCGTTTCAACCATCCATGACCGCAAACTGTCTAATGAGAATTACATCGCAATCAGAAATGCGGCTCTCACCCATAGTAGCCACGCAATCATTCTACTTGTCTGGAAAGTCTGCTGCGCAACCTCTATGCAGTCATACAATTGGACGTATTCCAGCTTGCACCCGACGATCATAAGTCCTACAATCAATTAATCAATGGCTGAGCGAGTAGTATTTGCAATTTTTCGATCAACTTTGTCTATCTCTTGCTTAATGATTGCTTGCAGGGCTTTTCACTCATTATCGTCACTTTTCATTAATTGTAGTCAGCTTCTCATTCACAATCGTCAGTGTTTCATTCTTTATCGTCAGTCCTTCTAATTGCCTCGTCGAAGAGAGCATTAGCTACATTTTGAAAACTCTAGACTTGAAATGATTATGATTCGTCTTATGAATTTCAATGTAAACACTTCAGATGGAACAGTTAAATACTGTTTGTTGCGAAGAACTAATATATATGCAAGTATGTATTAGGTTTTACGAACCTAGTAACAAATTAGTTCAGTTGTGACCAGAAGGATAAACCAAAGGCAGCATGAACGGAAAGTATAATCTCATGCACATTCGTTTCGTGCTTACCGGCGACTCATCAGTAGGAGCCGGTATTACGCCCTTTAACCACTATATATTTGGTAGAAGAATGTGGAATAATAGGACGGTACAATCTCCTAGACGAATGTGTAAACCTGTAATAGTGAAGCTAACATAATCTGAAGTCAACGACAATACGACTTCAATGCTAACTCGCACTATATAATATATATACTGAGTCTGTAAAGGATACTAACACTATGGCCATTGTGTTAGTAACTGATACCTTTTTTGAAATCGATGAGTACCGGATAGTAACACTATGGTGTCCGAGTCGGTACATGATACCAACCTGATGGATATAAATTTATGCTAAAGTTCACCCAAATTAAGAATTACATCAATTTCCGAACACCTGTTACTCCAGTTAAACCATACACTCTGGCCTTCATCGATATCAGTTATCACATTTTGCGGTAAGCATGACATCATTCAATTCAATATATTACAGTTAAATACTGTTTGTTGCGAAGAACTAATATATATGCTAGTATGTATTAGGTGTTGCGAACCTAGTACCAAATTAGTTCAGTTGTGACCAGAAGGATAAACCAAAGGCAGCATGAACGGAAAGTATAATCTCATACACATTCGTTTCGTGCTTACTGGCGACTCATCAGTAGGAGCCGGTATTGTATTTTGGAAATGGCAATCGTATGTGAAATATTTTTGCTTCAATTATTGTGACTTTATCATTAATTATCGTCAGAATTTCAATCATTATCGTCACCTTTTAATACGTTATTGTCAGCGTTTCTCATTTTTTGTCAGTTAATTCGATCATTACAATTCTCACATATTACCAAATACAAATCTAATTTTATATGAGTAATATATTTTGTTGCGTGGAATTTTGATGATTAATACTCCTTCGAAGTTCTGATTAATAAACCCATATATAACAACCATTTTTATTCTAATCTAAAGGTAGACATAGCTACGGAAAGTTAAAATAGTTAACTCAATAAATAAAAAATAAAATAAACTCTGTATTCGAGTAGGAAATTAATCTAATTCTTCCTCTTTAACTTTCGTGATCAATTATAATTTGGTAAATGCAATTTAGCTTCAACTATTGCTAATAAACACAAATAATAGGATTTCGATTTTGATCAACATCTTCGACTCGTGAAAATACATGGTTCGAACTCAGATTTACAATTAAACAATAATTGATTGTGCGGGTGGTGGTAGCAATTGTTTAAATCAAGTTTGCGAGCTTGAAATAAAAACCAATCCCATTGTATTTAACCAGTCCTCGAACAACATAACAAAATTACCGCCAGATTTACTATGTTTGTCCATATAACGCAAATAAACACAATTCGATACAGATTATTTGCATAATGTATAAATATTTGATGAACTACTCGTGATTTAATTCAAGTAAAATATTTAAAATACGATTTTCATTTCTGAAATACAAATGAAGTATTCACGTTTAATCACATATGTAATCTTGATATTAACCTCTGACCTATTATGTTCATACATATGTCCGTATAAACTAGGTATTGTATAGTGTGGAAAAGGCAATTCATCCAGTTAACCGGTTTCGTCTTTATTGGATGAATTGCTTTTTTCACACTATACAATACTTATTTTATACAGTAAATTGTATGTACAAAATGGGCCAGGTGTTTATATCAAGATCGCAACCTTTATTACAATTAATTTTTATCATCGTCCGTGCAACCAACGTTCGTTTAATTAAATGAAGTATTTACCTTGAAATTCATAATGAGAATCATAATCATATCATCAATGATAACTTCATTTACAAAAAAAGATAATTCTTTCTTCGATGAGTCAATTAGATTAATTGATGATAAAGAATGAAAGGCTGAAGATAATGAATTCAAAGCTAAAGATAATTAATGAAAAAGTGACGATAATTAAGGAAAAAAGATGATTATGAGTGAAAACACCTGTAACTGTATAACTTATATGTGTATGGCGAAAGTTGTGGAAATGTGATCTTTGTTATGTCATAGAAATTTGAAGCCGAATTTCAAGTCAAGTATAGCTTATGCGAGACTAATTTTAGTGAGAGCTGCACATCTTAGTGCAGTTTAACTCTCAATGTTCATGGTAGGTCATAGCGCGTCTGTACGTGTGATGGACGAAAGTTCTGCAAGGTTGAGCGATTGGTTAGATATAAATAAATTGATATATTAACTACTTCACTGTGTGAATGAAAAAGGAATCTTTATCCAATGACGCACCAGTACAATTTTTAAGAGCACGGTTCTCTCACTTCGATGAAAATACGTGTGCATGTAATTTTATTTAACAATGCAATGATCCTTTAAAGACACGCTCATACAAATTCATATAAGACACGTGTTTGTCGAATGAAACGCCTATAATTGTTATGAGATCAAAATATTGGTTTGAATAAAACATTTTAAATAAACTCTGTATTTGTTTCATTACAGATCTATTAAATTATTGTAATGAGCGGTCCAATTAAAACTTTATTTTTTGGTAAATGTTGAAATATCGATAAGGAAAACATTGACGGCATTAGAGCAGTATATGAGGTTAACAACGATCCAGTAATTGTGAAATTTCCTGTCGCGCACAGCACTTACTTTAAATTGTAATCATGTGTGACACGTTTTTGACCTTAGATAAGGATATTCTTCGTTTTATTTTATTCTTCAAAAAGCAGAAATTCTAGTTAATAAAAACGAAGAGAGATTGTAGAAGCCTTAACTTTCCATTTTATACGAGCAAACTTGATCCTATTCCAGCACTAATCACTTAACGGCCTATCAAAGAATTGTAGAAAAACACACAGTAGCTTGAATCTTTTCATGTGACATTTGAATGCCACCATTTTTGCTTTAAGACTTCATTACTGCGTTACCTTTACGATTGGCTAGAGCCTGACAGTTTTTCAACTGGAATAATTTCTTTCGTATTTTGGTAAGAATTTTTTCCCTTTTTTGAATAGATATCGAGTTAAACTTTTGGAATTATCCGAACTTTAAATTGTTTGTTTTAACACAATAGCATAGCGGCAAAGTTTCAACATAGCCTTAGTTTCCTTGATAATATATCCTAAGTGAGATATGAAAACTGGCATATGCTCACCTCACAAAGAAAATCTGTCTGCAAAATCATGATAGAGATAAACATACGCAACGACTACTTTCACAACCTTGCAAAGAAAGTGTACAGCTAATATATCATTGAAAATTCAAATTACAGTGAAGCAACTTCTGCGATCTATTAATCGCAAACAGCGGATTCGTTTCCGCTCCGAAGAAGGTCACTTATAAATTAATGAAGTATATTCCAAAATTGAAATGTACTTAATCGTAAATAAAATATAACATGCAATTAGTTTAATTCCAGTTAATTTTCTTGATGAATAATTAAGGCTACAGATTTCATTATAATGTAATGGTGTATTTTGTTTTCACTAGACGAACGGCAATTTAATGCAGCCTGTTAATTTCAAGGCCGGTTTATCCAGAAGGGAAAAATGTAGGAATTGTTAACAGATTGACTCCTCTAGTTTAATTTACTTTTTGAATATTTTGATAAAAGGTTGTATAGCAAGACCCGTTTTGTATTTCAATGAATAGATATTAAATCATAATCTAACCGGATTATGACTTACCTGAATGAATTATTCAGATAATTCTTCACTAGCATATAAAA
The DNA here is from genome assembly GCA_029291075.1 of Eudiplozoon nipponicum. Taxonomy (NCBI): domain Eukaryota; kingdom Metazoa; phylum Platyhelminthes; class Monogenea; order Mazocraeidea; family Diplozoidae; genus Eudiplozoon; species Eudiplozoon nipponicum. The sequence goes on along the minus strand of JAQBSW010007572.1, from coordinate 23,573 downwards.
TTTTTTTGAATGTGGACGCACATACGAAAATACGCACATACAATTCATGATTAATTGCGTATTAGGTGTTGCGCACCTAGTAACAAATTTGGACAGATAGGACCAGAAGGATAAATTGAAGTCTGCATGAACGAAATCTGTAATCCCATGTACAAAAGCTGTCCGTGCTTACCGGCAACTTGTCAGAAAGTGTCAGATCTTCGTCCTATACCCAGTATAAATTTTTGAAGGAATTTGGGATAGCTGGACGGTACAATCTCATATACGAATGTGTTTACCAGCATTAGTGTTGTTAACTACATATAAATTCTTCGACAATGTGACTTCAAAGCCAACTCAATATATATATATATATATATATATATATATATATATATATATATATATATATCTAATTTGGATAGATAGAACACATTAATAACAAAGTGGATAAAGGCCATTTATTTCGTGAATACTAATCATCTCTTATACAATCATACATATTTATACATTTTGGGTTTTCAATTGATTATGCTAGTGGTAACAAATCTGACTCGTTTTTACTTCTGTTTCTTGTTTTGGCTAGTTGGTGAGTGTGTATGCGTTTGTGTTTGTGTGTATGCGTGTTTGTATGTAAAGGTCATTCTCGCAGTTTTGCAAAGTGATGTCTGAGATCTGTTCATTATTGTTTTGATGGCTTGATAATTGACCATTTGTGCGCATTGTTCACTGTTACATGTACGAGTGATATTTTTTCCAGTGTAGTTGATCGTTTCACTTTGTTGCGCAAATTTATAATTTCCACATGGTAACAGCACCAGTGTGGATTGCAGTGTTAAACGCTTATATTGTTTGGAAACTTCTGTCACCGTATGCGCCTCTCTTATTTCCACTTCAGTTTGTTGCCAATCCGATTGTATGTTTGTTAATTTTGGTCGAGGGCCTGTTTGTTCTTGACTGGATATTAGTAGATTGTTGGGGCATTTTGTTATTTTTGGCCAGTCGATTAGAATATCACGTTGATGAAACTTTTGAATATTAAGGTCAGGTGCTCGTTGTTTTATATAAAGCGCTCCATAAATATCTTATACTTTTTCTGATTTTGCTTTTTGTAGAATTGTGAAATTGGTCGAATTGACAGGGTGCCCCGTTGCCAATATATGATCGGAAATAGCTGATTTTTCTGACGGTGCCAAGCATTTGTTAATCAATTTCTGTGGCAAATGTTGCTGGATTCTGCTTATCAATTGCTTCTTCGTACGTCCGATATATGTGCTACCGCACATACATGAGAATTTGTAGACTATGAATGATTTGGAGAGAATTGGCAATTGATCTTTGGCATCCAACCTCATGATTCTCTGTGTACTAAATGTCATATAAACTTTAAAACTGGGAAAGTTCTCCTTAGATATTCTGTTCAGCCGCCATGCAATTGTTGAGGCTGGTACGTCGCCTCTAAATGGTAAGTGTAGGAAAACCTGCTTGACGGTATCCTCTCTAGTACGAATCTGCCGTGGTCTGATGTTGACATCAATGAAACGCTCTGGGCAGTTTTTCATTAGCAAAATTTTCCTGAGGTAGCACAGTTCTTCCTCAATCTTGTGTTCAGAGCAGATCTTCCTGATTCTGTTTGGTAGGTTGTTTACTAAGTTTCTATTGTGGGATTTTGGCACACTACTGTTGTAGTGAATGTATTGTCCGGTGAAAGTTGATTTTCTATATATGGCCAGTGTCAAATCCCCGTTTTCTTCTCGTGTGAGTTTGATGTCAAGGAAGGAAAAACTGTCGTCTTTCTCTACCTCGAGAGTGAATTTTATGTCTGGATCGGCTCCATTTGCTTGTTTGAGGATTTCAGAAGGGTCTGCTGCTTCTGAGATGAACAACAATATATCATCTACATACCTTTTGTAGAGTGCGCACTGGTCAATTATACCTTTTAGGCTCGTTTTTTCCAGGTGATACATGTATACATCTGCCAGGAGGGGTGCGATGCAACTTCCCATAGCTACACCATTGATCTGGCGGTAGTATATCCCTTCGAATGTAAATTGCACGTTTTTAGTACATGCTAATATGAGGTCTTTGATGTCATTGGTGTCTATAGGGAAGTCAAAAAACTCATTTTTGATGAGGTCACACAAGATCTCCGTTGTCTTATCCAGTGGTATGTTTGTAAATAAGGATGAGACGTCAAGCGAGACCATTTTATTCTGTAGGATGTTCTTCCCCTTCAATTCATTTGCTAGTTCGAAGTCCTTGATAGTGTATACTTTTATGATGCTCCGTATTGGTTGAAGTATTTTGCAGAGAAAATTGGCTGGTTTATGTTGTGGAGCGTTGATCATTGACATAATGGGTCGCATATATATATATATATATATATATATATATATATATATATAATCATAATTCATTTTCAAGTGCAAAAATGAGAAGAGATTTTACCAGATAGAAGAACCGTTTCTTTCTCATTTTCTTCTCAAGTATCTATAAAAGAACATCTCCTTTATATATATATATATATAAATAAGTATATCCATAGTTCTCCTTTCATGTGCCAAAGGGAACAAGAAATTTTATCAGATATATGACCCGTTTCTTTCCATTTTTTCTCAAGTATATATAAATTAACAGACAAAACAAAATATAAGAATGTAAACATGGAGAGAGTCTGAAATAAGGAAATGACTGATGAATTGCGTACGTCAACTCCACGCACGCAATTGATTGATTTTTACCTTATTTCAATCTCTGTCCATGTTTACATCCACATAATATATTTATAATAAAAGTTACCATTTTTACAAACTGCTGCATATACTAACATTTCAGGTGATATTGACAGTCCGAACAAACAGCAAGGCCTGGGTCGCCAGTCTACGCGCTACATTTGCACCACGTAATGCACTGCGCAGGAAATTTTTCTCGGTGTTTTTCTTCGAGGCCTACTGGGGACTATGGGGCTACAACAAGCTGTGTTGCTTGCTTCGGCTAAACTTGACAGATGGCAGTAGTGCCGCTTTTGAAGACGACGACCAGCTGGCGGAGAAGTTTGAGGCGTGGAACGAACGCGTGCAGGCAGAGGTTCCTCCGGACAGATTGCTGGTCTTCAATGTAGCCGATGGCTGGCCGCCGTTATGTCAATTCCTTGGTTTGCCAATTCCAAACGAGCAATTTCCCTGTTTAAATGATAGAGCCATAATGGCCAAACGCTCTGCAACATATGATGCGGCGTTTTCAATTGGCTATGTGTTTGTGTGCAGCACTTTGGCTCTATTTGCTGCCGGGGCAATCTATTTAGGTAGTCGGCACTTGAAAGGTGGACTTGTTTTATAACCCTGACAAAAAGTGTTCTCTTTCGCCGATTTGGTCACTTTCTATGAGTTATAATTTTACAGATTGTTTAATGATGAAATGCCGAACGCATCTGCTTTGGAAATTTAAGGCATTAGTACTCTTTCACATAAATTGTTTAAAATTTATAAAATTATAGTGTTAACCAGACTGTCGTTATACCGATGAGAGTTTACAACAGTGTCGATAACCAGTGCGGACCTTTACAATAAAATAAATGAGACATGGTCTAGTAACACTTGCAAACTTTAGAATTATTAAATCATATATATATATATATATATATATATATATATATATATATATATATATATACCGTAGGAGAATACAAATTATTTTCACCAAGAGATAAGCCTAACCAGAAATATAATTAAGCATATGACTTAAAATGGCGTGTGATATGCCGGACAGGATGATACTGAAGTAGAGTCACGCACCTGGAAGCACCTTAGGATCCAGTTTGCGCCTAGTCCGAGATAAATACAAGACCTACTTGAAGAGTTCCCAAAAGATACGATATATATATATATATATATATATATATATATATATATATATAATTAAAATCACAATTACACTTCAAATAAACATAACTGCCCCAAGTGACATAGTGAATGTTGTATAAGGAGACATATTGGCTGGCTGGTTATAATTACAAATCATAAGGGATTCCAAATGGATTCCACCGTAAGAAAATGTGAAATATAAGTTGGTATATGACATCAAGTTGCCTGTGTTATCCGTCATAAGCGGTGGAATGGATAGAATTCTAGAGTCCTAAACAAATGCGTCCTGATGTTGATCCCCTGCTTTGAAAATCCCTAACAGCTCTTAATGATTACGAAACCGATCTCCTGGATGACTTGCACTTGACACCTGACGTAATCGGTAGTTTATACTGACCATATATATATATATATATATATATATATATATATATATATAATTATAATTATAATTTTCTTCTAACGTATCATGTTATTTTGAAAGTCAATAAACAAAAAAATTTAGAACAGGTAGATGCTATAGATTAGGGGACCGTCCGGTCTTTATAATGCTTCACCTCTTGTTCATGCTTAGTGCACGAGTACATTTTTTCTGCTTGCATAACCCAGGTTTCAATTTTTTCATTTACAATTCTTCATAAATAGATAACTAATAATTATGGTGCATTTAGTTTGTATCATATACGCCATAATTGTACATTATCCATGTCTGGTTTCAATAATATTCTGCGCATTGTTACATAAGACGTTGCATTTTCTTTTCTGTTGGTTCAAGGTAAGCAGCCGATGTTGTAGACATCATATATTACGTATTATATATATTGCACACCCAGTTTGTTTAGGTTGATCAAACATACGGTTAGTCACTGGATTTAAATCGAGGAAAAATTTAAATACCTTCGCCAAAAATCAAATAGTGACTACTAGACTGTAATTGCAGAAAATTTTAATAAAAGATTGTATTTTTATATACAAGTTATTAAATAAGATACTTATAAAGTGCAGGAGCAGAAATGCGTTTTCTATTTAATAAACGCCATGAATGAACATTATTGAAAGTAGAAAAATTGTGTTTGGACATTCAACTTTAACTGGAAGTGCAGCCCAAAACGATTGAATTTATTGCTAATTTCAGTTTCTCATTCCGTTTCAAATGATTCTTTGTTTTTGATATACATATATATATATATATATATATATATATACATACATTTATACATATAATGGGTTAAGTGAATCCATCTGCTAGACAACTATTTCTTTCTTTATTTGAAAATCAAATTAAGCAAACTTTTATGTGAGCAGGAACTAGATTAACGACCATTTTGTCTAGAGCTATGAAAATCAACCTCCGAGTGGATCTACATAACAACGCTTCAGTTATATGAGTCTGAGCACAACACTCCAGAGTTCGAAATCTGACGGACAATGTGTTGGTGGAATTTAGGGTGTGCTCAAAGTAGTAAGAATCGTTGATATTGGACATGAATTGGACTTACTTTCATATATCAATATATATATATATATATATATATATATATATATATATATATATATATATATATATTCATCTAATACGTCTTATGACTAGAGGGTACAAACCCATAAAGAAAACAAGGCTCTGTCTGACAGAGAAGTTGTTTTTTTTTAATAATATTTTTGTTTACTTATGACATGTGTGGCTTTAGCGAATACCATAGTTAATCTAACGAATTATTTTCTAGGTACAATGCTATGGTAACTAAGACTTTTTAGGGTCAAGACATGTTTATTTTTAACTATGACTTTTAAACTGATGTTTTTTGCAATGATAATTATATAAACAACGGTTGAATCTAGTAAGTTGGCCAGATTACGCCGCTCTTCGCGCAGATAGGCAGCTATTTTAAAAATAAGTGGTAAATCTAAAGACTCCGGATGCAAAAAAAAAATTTGAGTGGCACATCATTTCACTCATCCGGATTTCCTTAGGTTCACTGTAATCAAAAAAATTCAGCAACAGTTAGGCAATTAACCGACAAGATGAAGAAGTGTAACACTTGGCGTTATTAACAACGGTTGTGTATTTATTTTATTAGAATTACCTTTTCAATGCAATGACCGATTTAATGAGGAATCTCACTTGTTTTTATCGCCAATCTGCTATTTTTTCGCCAATGTCTTGTCAGGAATTGTTTGAAAGTCAAATTAATTCACAATATATGTTCCTTTGCACATAATACCGATTTTAAACTAAGTTTGTCGCACATTTGTACACTGATACAGTTACTCATTAGTTCTCTTTCCTCCAAGTTTTTGCCAAGAATTAAGTATTAATTTGCACAAGGTATACACTCAGTTTGACATTCATTCAAGTATGTAATCAAACATTCGTCACCTATCACAGTTTGTTTTCTATTATTAATCTATCCAAATCTAAAGAATAATTTATCCATATATATATATATATATATATATATATATATATATATATATACCGAAGGTTTTACGGCAGCGTTTCATTATATATAAGTGATCAGTATAAATTGAACATTACAAAAGTTGGTGTAAGCAATTAATCAAGTAAACTAGTTTCCTATTATTAACCTATCCAAATCTAAAGAATACTATAAACATATATATATATATATATATTTATTTATTTATATAATGAAGTTTTTTACGGCAGATGAATTTATATATATATATATATATATATATATATATATATATATATATATATATATATATGGTCAATATAGATTGAACATTGCATTGATAAGGCCAAATCAAGTACATTAGTTTCTGTCCTGAGTGGGAAATCTTTAAGTGCTCACCAGAATATGCCGCAACTAGTGCTCGACCTGGGCACTTTTACTTCGGTGTCCTGCACTCATCAACTGTAGTATCCCTGCCAATCACTACACGACATATATATATATATATATATATATATATATTCAAAATTTAATCAGACTGGCCATAAGCTGAAGATGAAACAACTTTGCTTACGACATCCTTACTATCATTGTCAGCGCCCGAAAATGTACGACTAGGTGAGTAATTAATTCTTCAACCTACACATCTTTCGTTGTAACCTGAAAAATAAATCACGTCCTATTATCGATACGATCCGACGGACAACGTACAAATAAAAACATTCGCAAATGCAATAGCAAAAATGCGACAGCGCAATTAATGCCAAAGCTGGCGGTAGTTTTGTTATGTTGTTCGACGACTGGTTAAATACAATGGGATTGGTGTTTACTTCAAGCTCGCAAATTTGATTTTTTTTTAAATATATATAATTGATCGATTGGATTATGTGTATTCCCGGAATAAACTTGCCCCTACATAAACTAAAAATGTTATTAACATTCGCGAAATTAATGGGTTCTTCGTTGAAAACATATTAAAGTGTGGCCAAGCTACAAAACACACTTGTGATAGCGTACAAAAATGTGCATCTGACTTATCCAATCAAATGTAACACATGCCAGTCCAATGCGATTCAGAGACGCATTCCAGAATCTTCATACCTGGTATATGCACCAAGGATTGAGAGGTGTAATTTAGGTCGCAGTTGTTCTCTAACCCTAACCACAGTAAGTCTAAACTCATAAATACGCGCAAATGAGGGTCTTTTCTACATCAAAGCATAGTTCTTATATCAACTACGCAAACTTAATTTAAATTGTTTTTAATTCAATACGCGTGGAGTCAATAGTTGTTTAACAACTTTAAAAAAATAAACACCCTAACATTAACTTGTACTTCTTCGTTTTGTGTTAGGAAATGCCTTTTATTTTTATCGATAGCCACGTATCTGATACGCGGAAATTCGCACGCATGATTACTTTTCATTTTTTGCTAAATATATTCAAGAGACACATTTAAAGTTTGTAACTAATAATGTTTTTAATTAAACTTTAATATTTCGGTGGAATATGTTAAATTGACAAAGAATTCAAATGGCCAATCAAGAAACGCTAAATTAACCTAAATACTTAGTCACGAATTTTCTTTCCTCTTAGTAAACTTTCAGTTTGTAAATTGAACAGGCATAAATCTTGATTTCGTCCTTCAAGTATAAGTAAAATAAATCGATAGACAGAGGGTAGTTATATGCAAACCTTTATTATACAAACATTATTCACAAATCTTCCAAATCTTTGTGGAAATTTATGTCAGGTATAAAAAGGGGCTCCCTGACGTCTATCGGCGTGGAGCCAGAAATTTTGCCTCTTAATCAGTATTTGAGTTTTGAAGGAAAAAACTGCGAATGTCTGAGCAGTGAAACGCCAGTTGTGTCTGATCTGATTTCAGTATATTACTGCTTAAAAATGTGACCAATTGTGACTATACACAATTAAGTGTCAAACAACACGAATTTAATAGGAATGTAGCCGTATTTTCTTGTAATGAAGAACGTCACTGCCATTAGCCACGTAGAGCGTATTTTAAATATGACTAGCGGCTGTATAAATCCACCGCGTTTATAGAAATTTGACTGGTATGGGGATATCGCGCGCAATTCGATCGTTTGTCCACCAATCATATTTAAGCACATGTGATTTTATATTAAAGATGGCGGGCACGACTGACATGCCTAAAATGTAACAAAAATACACTAACTAGCAAATGTTATGGCCAGAAGAAATAGTAAGCAAGTTAGGCAACAAGAATGAAATGTTGAGAACCTAAGTTGTGAAACAGTAAATCTAACGAACCACTCCAATAAACCAATATGATCTGTTTGCATGTTCATGGTACTCGATGCTTTCATTTGTGTTAAACAGTCGAAAGCCAACGAAAAATGGGTTTCAAAAAGCAACGTGTTTGTGCAGCCTACATTTCTGTCAAGTACGATAAAAAATTCCACTAAAATTGATGGAATGCAAATTAACATCAACCCCATTCTTTAGAATCCCTAATGATTCCGGCGAAAGTTTGCTGTTGTCCAAGGCAGATTAAATCGCGTCAGCATATTAAATTAACAATCGAATTTCTTTATTTTCAAAACATATGCTATTAAAAATAATTTATTGCTCAGTTGAAGCCTGCGAATATTATCCAATAAATCTGGTCACTACCTGCGCAATTAATTATGGCATATTCATTTGAATTTTTCGCGTCTTCATTTTGCAGAAAGTAAATTGGTATGATTTTATGCCTTATTATATTTCTGTAACGGTTTGATAGTTTAAACAGTTAAGGAAAGATCATTTATTTTTTATAAATTCCATGTATTTTTTCTACTTTTTCATGAAATAAAATTTTGTACATTTTTAATAACTAGAAAAGGAAATAAATGATTATAATTTTTATTTGCAAGTTTTCTATCTCTGCACAAAAGCATAATGGGGAAGCATGAAAATACGATTTGGAGTTAAACGGCTGTTATTTTCCCATAAAAGCAATATGCGATTCAAACCGGAAGTCAACTGCTTTAAAATGTGTCTCTCTGTAAACGTAAGCGCATGATAAATTTTCAGGTTTAGTAGCTGGCAACTAAAGTTTTTAAATTTAAATTTTTCGCTTGAATATGTGACTTTAGTTATTTGACAATTTTCAATCGAATATTTTTTAAAATTTATTTTAAATTATTCGGTATAAATTTTTAACAAGTGATTACTCAGGGCTTTACATTTTAATTGAATAGTATAATTATGACTGTTGGGTAACTAATGTCATACATGTTTTACTTCACTGTGCTTATTATTTGAATATCACTCAATAGTACTTAACTTTTTCAGTTATTTTTTGGATCAATAGAAAGAATAAAAAGCTGTTTCGTATTCTAGCATATTTGAAAAGAAAATTTTAATACCAAAGCTGTTAATTTAGCAGAAAAAACGCTTTGTGCTGTTTGGAAGATAATTCGTTTTATTTATTGGTAAAAGGACAGCACGATCGTTAAAACTGCCATTATCGCCGTGTATAATAGCAATCACAAAGGGAAGACATTTAAAGTAAGGAAATGCAATGCTTATCGCATCTAGGAGCAAAAGAGAAATACCAAATCAGCATGAACATGTTGCGAAATTTTATTGTCGCTAACGTTGTTTGCCGACTGGACTCAGTGCTATGATACAAATCTACAATTTAATCTGCCTAGAACCGTGGGTAATGAAGCAAGGTTAGTGCGTGAGCTCATGCCTCTACAGCGATTTTAGAGAAGCGAAAGGTAGTAGACATTCACAGTGTAAAACTGAACCACTCATAGAAAAATGATATTTTACAAATGCAGCAAATCGTACAAATTTCATGCCTCTGTAAATTGAAAAAAGATTATATAAACAGGTTTTTGAGCATACCTCCTCTAAATATAAAAAATCATCAGGTAATGTAAGACGGGCAATCAGAAGTATGAAATGTAAGGCTCCAAATTGAGCGCTGTACAAGGTTGCATAAAACCGTCAGATAAGCAATTATTGATGGTGGTCCTGAAGTGGGCCGCGAGAAAAATTTACCAGCTATAGCCATAAATAGAGATAGTAACAGAGCAGAACTGGAGATCTAGAAGGTCTTTTAACAACATATTTATTATAATTACGTTTAAAACTTTAAATATTCATGAATGTCATGCACTTTGATTACTCACACAACATACCAAAATCAGTATCTTTCACACCTGCTGATGTGTGTTGAACAAATTTGTTGTTGATGTTAGTGCACGTGTGAATGCTAGAAATGAGAGCCCCATTTATTTTGTTTCACATTAGCATTGCAGTTTGCTACTCACTTGTCATGCTCTGATGATTATGGCGGAAGTTCTATAAAACACTCGGTGAGATTTCCATCTCGTGTGATCTGTTAAAACAATCGGATTGGCATTTATTGCAAGTCAGCTGACTTGATCTAAATAAGACATTTTTTGTCACGCGTCCAGTAATTTTCGAACGACTATGAAAAAAAATGGAAAAGATGAACTTAACAACTATGTTTCCATCGACTTTATAAATGAACTCACGATTTAAACGTAGATCCATGTCTCTCAGCATAGTGTAATCTGCGATTAGCTTAGGCTTATGTGTCAGATACACTAGACTTGTCGCCTCATCAATTGATAGACAGCAGCAGTTGCGAGAAAGCTTTCCAACAACTAAAGTGGTTCAGTCACCAGTCACATTCCTGTTAGCACGACAACAGTAGACAGCCACATGTAAAATCAATGTAAGTGTATTATTTAGCATACCATTGACAAGATCAGCTGTTTCTCATCACTGTCGGCTCGGCGTACAAAATGATAGGCAATCGCTTGTAGGTTTTCTAGCCGAATAAATAAATCGAAGTAAGACATTTTGCTAAGAAACAACGTCAAATTTCTTCTGCAAGGTTGGTTGATTCTCGATAGATTCTAAGCATGAATAAACAAGTACATACGGTTATAATGACCTAAACCCGACAAATCAGCGATTAATAACTACTCAATATCAGAATTATCAGAGTTCATCTTGCAATAAACATTTAAAAAACCTTGCGTAATTTAAAGGATTTTATCCCAATTTTTACTAAACCTTACCAAAAATAGGATTAAAACCACGATTTCTTTTAATAAGTTTCAATCAATCCCACTGTAATTAATAAATAATTGATTGCGCGGGTGGTGGGAACAATTCTTTTAATCAATTTTGCGAGCTTGAAGAAAACACCAATCTCATTATATTTAACCAGTTATCGAACAACATAACAAAACTACCACCAGTCGCAACGCACTGACGCGTTTCGACCTTCCATGATCATCATCAGAGTACAACCTCAAACTGACTTGCGAGGATTAAACCACATTGCACATATGTGGCAAGCAAAAATAAATATGCGGCTCTCACCTCCAGTAGTCTTGCATATATTTTACGTGACTGAAAATTTCAGCTGCACAATTTATATGCCGTCACGAAAATTAGCTGTTTGTAGCTTTCACCAAACACAAATATGTATAGACAATACAATTAAACAATAATTGATTTCGCGGGTGGTGGTAAAAATATTTTAAATCAAGTTTTCGAACTTGAATGGGATTATTGTTTACTTCAAGCTCGCAAACTTGATTTAAAGAATTGTTACCACTACCCGCGCAATCAATTATTTTTTAATTGCATTGTCTATAAATATATGTGTGATCTTTAGTATTCAAATAAAATTTATTTTATTCCAAAAATGCGTTCAGGTTTAAAAACAAAGTTATGTCACGATGAATTAAAGAATGAAACCAATAATATTTATACTATAAACGATGTTCCGCTATTATAGAAATTTATAATGTGTAGAATGATACGCACTATCTAGCGATTTAAACAGCGGAAGCGTGAACTTGAACAGGATTGCTCAGATACGGTCACTTGGAGCCATAATTGAGTTTTACTCTATTAATTCTACATTTCATATACGAGTGAGCAACATAGGTGTTAGTTAATGTCCACGTATTATCATTAATTTAATTTTTATGCTGCAATAAAGCTTCATCCAATTACAGTTGAACTTTTATGGTTTTATCAGTTACTATAATAAACCAGATACGAGCCATTTTCACCAATTTAATCTGCAAATTTTCGTATGAATTTCCTGTCCTGTGGCTATGCATTTTTAAATAATACAAATGTTATTTAAGCATTTACAAAACGATAATTAGCTTCAGAAAAAGAAAAAAATATTACGAACGAAATATATTGCATAAAAAGTAATAGCAAGCTGATTCTTTTAAATATATTCCCAAATTAATGTAAAAACAATGCATTCAATCTAAGAGAGCTGTTAGATTTGGTAATCCACAAGATAGAAAAGTTTGAGGGTTAACCATTTTTTTAAATGAACCTTACAAGTAAACGTTAAGAGGAAAAGATTAAAAAATTTGAAATACGAGAATATAATTTACTTATGTCAATCTGAAGTTGGTTTCCCGTCAGTTATATTATTCTGTAAACACTTGGACGCGTGTTACATTAAAGATTTCTTTGGATCAATCATTGTAATCCTGACTGTGCATAATTTTACAGCAATATGGCAAACGCTCATCCACGGGGGAACATACAATTACTTTCTCAATGCTGCCGATAAGTTGATCTCCATTAAGCAAACTTTATTTATGCAACTGCTATCACTTCACGCGTAATCAATTATTGATTATCCATATGGATAAATTGCATATGAAACTCTTACCCCATATTCCCGTACCATTTAATGAATGTGTAACTCCCATGGATGGAAGTTGCAAATTTCTTATATTTAATAATATTTACACATTTAGGCTGGATCACTCTCAGTCAGCTTTTCATCAAGTCCTGATAATTAAAATATAATTATTTAATATTGAGACTGGCTTATAAGTCGTTGAATGTACTACTTCACGACAACAGTTTTCATTGGCAAACGAAAGCTTAATTTTTATTGGTTAAATTCTGCCCAATGAAACTGTTCTCTATAAAAATTAACAATATAATTACGAAGGAACTTCAAAGCGTTATTATATTTGCGCATAATATTCTATTCATTAATTTTCTATTTTTTTCTATAAAAATAATAATTTTAACGATTCTCATTTTTTACATATTTTTGATTTTGTTAGTTCTACCTACACTGCTAAAGTCATGCTTCAATGGGCCAAGAATTTCTTACGGAATATTAGTATTAACTGATCCCTTTTTTGCAAAACAAGATTTTTACGCCCACTGTCAGCATTTTAAAACCGGATATATCGAGACCTTATCTTGGGCCCCTTTGTCGATGGCAAGCTCATAGCATAATCAAATTTGATCATAATTAATGTAATTGTAAAAATTTGTTTAATTGGCTTCATTTAAACTTGCTCCCAGATCTCTTAACCATAATTGACTTTTCAATTGATAAACGTGCGTTATATATTTGTGTGTGCATGCGTGTTCACGTGAACACACATCGATGAGAAATTACACTGATCGTAGTACAAATACCGAGGGCTCTCTAGATAAACGTATGTCAGAATTTGAATTCAAGTTTTGGAGCTTGATGTAAACACCAATCCGATTGTATTTAACCAGTCGTCGAACAACATAACAAAACTACCGCCAACCGCACGCACTGACGTGTTTCGACTTTCCATGGTCATCATCAGATTACGACGGAAAACTGACTAACGAGGATCAATCAACAATGCATATATATATATGTAAATCAAAATAAGGTGTGCGGCTCTCACCTCTTGTAGTCTGGCATACCTTGTACGTGACTGGAAATGTCGTCTGCACAATTTCTATGCAGTCACGTACATTAGCTGTTTGAAGCTTTTGTCAAACACATACATTTATAGACAATGCGATTAAACAATAATTGTTTGTGCGGGTAGCGTTAACAATTTTTTAAATTAAGTTTGCGAGCCTCAATCAAGCACCAATCCTATTGTATTTAATCAAACGTCGAACAACATAACAAAAATACCGTCGTAAATGCTGACAACCGTCTAGAGAAGGTCCGTCATATATATATATATATATATATATATATATATATATATATATATATATATATATCCATGTATATAGATCCTTGGTTTTCATTTGATTATGTGGGCTTGAACTAGACTGAGCCGGTTTTACTTCTATTTCTTGTTTAGGCTGATTAGTTAGTGTATATGCGTATGTGATTGTATATGTGTGTATGTATGTGTGTCTGTTTGCGTTTAGGGATTTTACTCGTTTTATTGTAAAGTGATTTCTGAGATCTGGTTATTCTTGAATTGATGGGTTGAGAGTTAACCAACTGTTTACGTGTACGAATGCCTTTTCTCCGTGTCGTCTTTCGTTTCGCCTTATTCATTTATTTTTTTCTGTCCACTTGGTAACAGCGCTGGGTGTGCGGATTACAGTATTGAATGTTTATATTGTTCAGAAATTTATTTTGCGGTTAGCAATGGTTGTGATGCATTATGTGCAGCTGTTTTTTTTTTCTTTAAATTTGTTGCCAATCCGATCGAATGTTTACTGAGTCCAGTCAAGTGGTAGTTTTGATTTGCCTGGATGCTTGTAAATTGTTGACAGGTTTTTAGATTCTTGTCCAGTCGATTAAAATATCATGTTGATGAAACTTTTGCATGTTTATGCCAGGCGCTTGCAATATATATATAGAGCCTTTAAAATTACCTATTACGTCACACATTCCGCGTTAAAAATGCAACATTGAGTAATTACGACTAAGATTTTGGTCATCTATTTTCTGAGTTATGACCTATTTGGCATCGCATTCGACCAAAGTTCCCACACACTAATACCATGTTTTATTATTCAACTGACACAATGCCACCTGGGGAAATTATATTGAATTTAATTATGTGAGCATAATATTATGCCATATATTTTGGCTGTTTAAACTAATTGTAGCATAATTTAGAAAATGCAATCCAACAAGTAGACCAGTTTCGATACTACTGAGCAATAATCAGGGATTGGCTCGAGTTATTGCATCTGTAGTTCGAAATTGAGCCCATTTATTTCAAAGCATTTTAACCCTCCCACTACACCACACATGCTATAAATTACCTGCAAAATTCAGTTACGCACCAACTTATGCCTTTGCTCAGCCATCTATTACGGAAGATTACATTTGACATCATTTATAAATAAGGTGTTAACTCGCAACCGCGTTGTCTGTCATTACTGAGCAGGCACTGTACCACCTGGAGATGGTAGATCGAATTAAAGTCTATTGGTGGAAGGTTATTTTATATATGCTGCCGTATATAAATTAAACTTTGCTTAAGACAGCAAATTCAATTCACAAATCGACCAGTTTCGTTTTTATTAGGCCCTCATCTAGTATTTGTCAGAACTGGCACAACCAGGGTACAAAACAAGGCACATTTTTTATAAATGGCTCGCAATTAAATCACTGCATCAACCAACTAGCGTAATACCTGCAATAGTAAATTAGTCTTTCTTCTGTTGGAACGAATTTTGGCAAAAGTTCCCAACAGACAACACCAAATCCGACATTAAGGATAAAATACCATGTCTCCTAGGGATTGGAATTCTGTGAAAGTATATTGTTAGAATTTCTTTCATAGCTTTTTTTAAACAAGCTGGTTAAATAGACGTAAATTCTTACTTTGGAATCCCAGTAGGGATCTCTTTGATTTACGTTGTTGATTGTAATCTAGGCGACCACAGTCAATGTTGAGTTGAACTGCGCAGTGCTGTCCTTCTTGTTGTGGATTTGACTGCATTTTTCTTGTGCGGGACAACTAATAGCACTCGTAGGTCGGTAAAATCTTGAATCCTGTACATTTCAAGGTGTACTGATTATTTGCCTTGATTGATGGGTTCTCACTTGTTCTTTGATTTGTAAGCCCTCCATCAGCTGCTTGTCTGAGAATGACGTTGGAACAAGATTTTCCACTTTTTTTCTAGCAAATTATCGAGACCTTATTTCCAGTCCCATCTTCAAGGTTTACACAGTATGCACAAGTTGCTTCTTTTCCTGTGCGTATTGTGTCCAGCCAGAAAAGAACAAGACTGGAAATAAAAATCTCGAAAATTCACAACAAAAAGCGAAAAATCTTGTTTCAGAGTCATTTTCGAACAAGCAATATATATATATATATATATATATATATATATAACTCTTTATTTAACCAACAAAAATAATAGGACAGATTGTTTATATCAAAATCACAAACTTGATTTAAATAAATTTCTAACATCCTGCACAACCACCGATCTTTTAAGTTTACAGTTTATCAAGTAGACTGGTTTTTCGTTTTATGGACACTCATTTTGTGCGTGCTAACATACTTTTGTTTAAAATAACTTTCTCAGAAACTACAATGTCTTTTAAATAATGGCTGACATTAGGTGGCCTTTCAAATCAGCGTGTTGGAAGCATTGCAAAATGGGCTCCTTCTAAAGAAAAAATTGACAATCAACTTGAACTGGTAAATAATGTTAAATTGTGCTTAATTTGCGGCTTTTGTGGCGCATTAAAGGTGCTGCAAGAAATTGAAGCAAATTAACTCCGGTCCCAATTGCAGCCGTGAAAATTCTGAAAAGCAATTCAAAAAGTGCCAAATAAAGACGAAGTAGTCCACTTGACGTATTGCATTTTCTACCTTATGCAATGTTTATTTTACACTGATAACATGTTCAGAATAGTCTCCATATCATACGGTCAGAAAAAAAATTATATATTTAACTCAAAGTTGCAGGTATTGAGTAGCTTGTGTGGCGCAGTGGATGAGTTGCAGGTAGGTGACGCAAATGTGGTCCGGTTTCGTCCGCGACAGCGAAATTCTTTGCAAATGTTTTACAAGAGCCTGATAGGTATGTACCCGGTCTACTTGATGAATTAAATATTCTATTTTATTTCACGATAATTAACTGACAAATATCCTTTGAAAGGTTTCGGAGTGCGAGCTTCATATGTTGAATCTCTGCGGGTTGTCGCTTTGCACTATCACAGTTTCGCAAACATGCGATTGATCATCTCCATTTCCAAGCACGCATCCGTTTTGTCTTCATTTTGGCGGGGTGCGGACTCGTATCTACCTCCCGAAGACTTCAACTTCGTTCATGCTAACCACTGGAGTTGAGGTACGATCTAATCTTTGTTGATAGTGCAAACCGACAACTGGCGAACGCAAACCCCGGAGATTCGTCGAATATTAATTTTCTGCAGCTTCCGTGACTGCACAGAAGTTGTGCGTCCGATATTTGCACTCATGTAAAACTTATGCTAGACTGCGATTTCATCCTGTCTAGTCAGTTTGCCGTCCTACTCTGATGATCATCATGGAAGGTTGAAATGCGTCACTAAATTTAAGTAACGGTATTTTTGCTATGTTGTTCGACGGGTTAAACAAACTTGATTTGACAATAATTGTTTTCGCGGGTGGTGGTAACAATTCTTTAAATCAAGATTGCGAGCTTGAAGTAAACACCAATCCCATTGTATTTAACCAGTTGTCGAACAACATAACAAAACTACCGCCAGCCGCAACGCACTGACGCGTTTCTACCTTCCTTGATCATCCTCAGAGTACGACGTCAAACTGACTATCGAGGATTAAACTGCATTGAATATATTGTTGGAAATCAAATGAAACTTGATTTGATGCTAATTTTAACCTCGCAAACTTGATTTAAATACTTATCACCACGCGTGCCAACAATGACTTTTTACTTTTCGAATGCAGGCCTTAATAGAGTTCTTTAATTTTTCTTAATCCTAAATAAATAAATAACACTACAATTTTAAATAATGCTAAAGTGCACAAAGTGAACACTTCCAAGATGGATAAAACAAGTTATATTTAGGATTATATAAGTTATTATTACTAATAGGTTTAAAAATTTATAATACTTATTTAACTACTTCGGAATAACTAAACGATTATCTCGATATCGTAGAGATGAGGCTCACGTACTCTTCGGCACTAATTACAATATGATATTTTCAAGGCACATTTTTAAATAATACAAGTAAAACCAACGCTATGGTACAATAAATATGCACTTTATAACATATGAGCGACCAAAAACTTGTATTCGAGATAATTTGATTAATAAGAAGGCAGATAAATTAAATGATTACTTTATTTTGACAATTTTATTGTTTGTAAATCATTATAAACTAAATAAATTTTAAAATCTCTATAAATTCAAGGATGCTTCAGATAAGATGTATGTTAGTTAAATTTTGGTTAAACCTATAAACTAGTCGAAATCCGGAGAATCAAAAACATAAACAGGGTGTTAAAATATAAACACCTGACTCATCATGTACATATATTTGTTAGTTTAAACGAAGTATTGTATAGTGTGGAAAAGGCAATCTATCCACAAGACCGGTGTCGTCCCTAGTGGGAACTCATCACGTACTGCCCAGAATTTGCCGCAGACATGGCTCGAACCTGGGCACGTCTACTTCAGAATCTGCTGCTCTAACCACTGAGCCACCATGCCGCCCATTATACGGATGCTTTATAAGCTCAACATAGAGGAAAAGTTAACCACGAATATTTAGTTAGTATATAACCGATTATTGTATGTAGTGTGCAACAGTGTGGCTCATTGGTTAGAACACCAAATTCCGAAGCAGACGTGCCCAGGTTCGAGACCTGTCCACGGCAAATTCTGGCCAGTACGTGATAAGTTTCCAATAAGGACGGTACCGGTCTACTGAATTAATTGCCTTTTCCGCACTATACAATACTTAGTTTATACTGCCAAATTTATGTACATAACGAGTTAGGTGTTTATATCTAGATCGCAAACTTGATTAAAAGTAATTGTTATCACTGCCCACGCAACCAATGTTCGTTTAATTACATAAATGGCGTAAAGATGACATAGTTAATAAAACTGATGAGAATATTGTTAACAATCCTCTTTACCTTTGCCCAACAATTCGGAGAATAATTTTCGAATAGATAAATCAGCAAACAATAATGGGAACGACAGTGATTTATCTTAACGCTTTAATGAAAAACATATTTCTCGTTAATTTACTCAAAACATCTTGAATTATTCCGTGTGCTAAATGGATAGATTTAATGAGAATAATTTTGCAAGTCTATTCTCGTCGTGATTTGGTTTGTAATAACGACATGATGGATAACAGGCATAAAGGTAAAGCTACAGAATTGTAATTAACATGATAATATTTCTAAATATTTGTTTAATGATTGCCACTATTAGAAATCTAACGCTGAGATTCTCAATGATGTTGATGATGATAATAGGACGAAGTTGCTTTTGAATTGCGATTTTTGCTATTATAACTTTTTGTAATAACAATGATAATCAGAAGGATGAATTATTTGTTGATTTTAAATAAAATACTAGTATAAAAATTAATGATTGTGCTATAGAACATTTGTTACAACAAACTATAATAGTGCTAATAATAATACTAACCTTTTTATAAGCTAAACTGTAATTTTTTCGCATTTTTGTTATTACCATTACCAATCATGATGAAAACGCCCTTGTTTTTTCAGAAAATACACCTCCTATATGGTCATTATAAATCATGTGCAATTATGTCCAGTCCATGTCTTTGCTGCTCATTTCTAAAAGAAGCAGGCCTTCGTAATTTCACAACCTCGTTTGCTGTTTTAATTGCGAAGGAATTTATTGCAGTTAATTCTCATTTGCCCACCTTAACAGTTCATTGAAATTTGTGGATTTCGTGGAATTGGCGCTCAATTTGAAAATTTAGTGCATTCATATTGGTGACATATAGCGCGTAGCTACTCGGTTGGTGAAAAGTCGAACTATGCAACTCCGGTAGCGCAGTAACTCGAAGCTCAATACCCAAACAATACACGTTTCACTTAACGATATTCAGTTTGACATATATTTAAATTAACCTGATTGGACTACCAATAAATAGCAGAATTCCATTTCAAAATCTGTGCGGTTACACGCTATGAAAAGCGTTGTTTTGTGTATGTGTGTACATCTCGAAATTGCTACTATTCCAAATATACTGATTCAGCTTCAAAAAAGTGAGCCCATACCAATTAAAAACTGTATATGTCACTTGCGTGTGGTTCTGTTAGCCCTAAATTGGCATTTCCACAAAAATATATAAACATTTAATGCGCGTAAATTTTACCATCTGCTAAATGCACGCGAATAATATTCGGGATTAGTTGGTCTATAATACCAACAGCGACGAAAGAATTTTCGGCGTCTCGCTGATAGAAGGGCTGTGATATTTTACAATTTCTCAACATCGCGAAAAAAATCTTTAAAGCCACTTCACCGTTGGCAATAACAATTTACTATCTTTGGTTGGGTATTTATCAAAATCTCGCTAGAATTAAGCTTTAAATGAACTGCGCGTTGTCAATGTTTGAATTGTTTCCAATTTGAAAACATTCAGTTCTTGCAATGAACAAAGAAACAGAGACTACCTAAAAGTCAAAAATAAAACGTGCCGACTGACGATAACTTTACACGTGATAACATTTGACTTGCACTAAAAATGCATATCTGAACGTCTTATATGGCCTTGTGTTTACTACTAACAAAAATGGAACGTCAGAAATTCAAATAAGTCATGCAGATTGAATGCAGCTGCTACATTTTACTCGATATCAAAGAAAGGAAACTACCGAATATTCACATATGAGTAAAGATAACAGTTAGAACTACAGAAAGAGTCACAGATCGAAGAAGGAACCATAATCACGACAAGCAAGTAAATATCAACAGATTAAAAGACGTACAGACGTTTTGAAGTATTCAAAATACAGAGAGAGAGAGAGAGAAAGAGATAGAGCTAGATAGCTTGACTCGCGTGATAGTCCTGGAGTGAGGTAAATAAGTAACCATGGACAAATGCATCGCCTGGTTTGAGAAAGTGTTCGAGTGCTGCCTCAGCGAGGAATACAAGGAGCAGAAACGCATCAGTAAACAAATAGATAGGCAACTTCACAAGGACAAACGTAATCACCGAAATGAAATTAAACTGCTTATTCTCGGTGAGTCGGTTAGCCAAATATCGGGTTATGGTTGAAACGGATTTCGCGCTTTTGCTTTAAATCAATACGTGATTAGTAGAATTATTTTCAATTACTTTTAAATCATACGTAAATGCTTATGAGCAATTACGTAATTGTGATGCTCCAATATGATGGCATTAAATATGTTTGCAAAATCAGTCATTTTGTATTCTTAGAGCGTTCATTTCTTCTATAATATTGCAACGTACAGTGCATCCAAATTTAGTGTTCAAAATAACTGTTTTGCGCGACATGTAATTGCTTTACTACTTTCGTGAGGCAAGGTTTTTACGTTGCTTGACCTCATTTTCAATCCGTGTCAATTGGAGCCCATTCCCGAGCCTTTTTGTCAAAGGTCAGCAGATCCAACAAACAAACTTGGCAGTTACTACGTCAAGCGACAAATTTTGTTTAACACTTAAATTAATTATTGTCAAATTTCATGGTGTGATGAGCTAACCACTGACAAAGCGGCCATGAATTCGCCTCGAAATATACGCATTGAAAATTAAACCATTGCACTGCAAAACCTTGTTTAATTTTACAGAATGGCCAATATTATGCTGATAATGTAAATATATTTGGTCACGAATTTTATGAAAAAATTATTTTAGTGATTCATGATAAAATTAGCAATAACTGTTTGCGCGGAGTGGTGGTAACAATTCTTTAAATCAAGCTTGCGAGCTTTCGGAAGTAAACACCATTCCCGTTGTATTTAACCAGCCGTCCGAAAGCAGCACGGGAACAAAACTACCGCCAGCCGCAACGCACTCGACGTGTTTCGACCTTCCTTGCTCATCTTCAGAGTACGACGGTCAAACTGACTATCGAGGATCAAACCGCATTGAATATATAGAAATCAAATTTAGATATGCTTGGTCTCGACCTTCTAGCGGTCTCGCATACACTGAACTTGACTGGAAATGTCAGCTGCACAATATCTATTACGGTCACGAACATTAACTGTGTTGGTAGCTTTCGCCACATATACATATATGAGCAATACAATTTAACAATAATTGTTTGCGCGGGTGGGTGGTAACAATTCTTTAAATCAGGTTTGCGAGCTTGAAGTAAAGCAACCAATCCCATTGTATTTAACCAGTCGTCGAACAACATAACAAAACTACGCCAGCCGCAACGCACTGACGCGTTTCGACCTTCCTTGATCATCATCAGAGTACCGACGGCAAACTGACTCGCATAGAAATTGTGCAGCCGACATTTCCAGTCAAGTTCAATGTATGCGAGACTGCTAGAGGTGAGAGCCGCATATCTAAATTTGATTTCGATATATATTCATCATGCGGTTTGATCCTCGATAGTCAGTTTGCCGTCGTACTCTGATGATGATCATGTAGGAAGGTCAGAAACGCGTCAGTGCGTTGCGGCTGGCGGTAGTTTTGTTATGTTGTTCGACGTCTGCAGGTAAATAATCAATGGGGTTGGTGTGTTTACTTCAAGCTCGCAACCTTGATTTAAAGCACCTGCGTGATAAATCTCCGTGTTACCAAAATACTATTTTCGTGAGATGCAACTGATGAAGGCCTACGGTAAGATGGGCCGAAATATCTTGCTAAAAGAAAATTACTGGAACAATGAAAGCTGCGTTAGTCAAAACGCAGATCAGGTAATTTCAATTAATCCAGGTGCGAAGCACGGGAAACTCCTTCAAGAAACATTTAACATGGAATTATAGCAGCAATGCCGTTAAATGGTATAATAAATATACGTTATTGAAACAACAAATTGTGAGGCAAGTGTCAAATATTTCCTTTTTAAGTATTTGTTTAAAACATGATGTTATTCCTAAATGTTTTCGTTTTAAACTAAATTTTAAGCTAAATGCTTATGGCATGTCTCTTAAGCATGAGCTTTGTATAAATATTATAAAAACTTTGATTCGTGATTTAGTTAAACGTAAGATTATACTTATTAAGGAAAAAACTAAACTAAGACCGATGTTAACTTCTCTTTTGCACGCAGATGATTTTAAATGCATTGAGGATTTCAGTGACGAAGCCCGTAATAGGGAAATAAAAAAGTAAGAATTAGAGAAGATAGAAAATTAGCTAATTAGGGAATTTATAGACCACAAGAAAATGATAATTTAATCGGGACTAATAGAATAGTAAATCTATCAACATTAAATCTTAAGAAGGATCAAGTTGAACTACTTAACCGTGGTTTAAACATGGCTATTCCTAATGAAAGTATCGGTTAGAAACGAAGTAATTACTGAGGCGGTCAAAACGGCACCAGCTTCTTTCGGA
>JAQBSW010007571.1:0-39990 GCA_029291075.1 Eudiplozoon nipponicum | reverse complement strand
GCATTTACTTGAAGCCGGGGCGTTTACACATTCGACATTATATTTCAAACATTTGATGAAATAACATTACCATCCCCGGTCCTTTGTTTTGATTTGCTTTAAATCTGTACACTATCATTTTAATCTAATCATTTCTAAACAGGTTGATTGTGTGGTGAATGTGAACTCCCTATCTCCATTGCTGGAGGATAATTCATTATGCCATGTTTAAAATAATTTACTAAAAGGGAGATAAGTAATTATTTACAATCTAAACTTTATTTTTTTGAGATATTCTTAGTCCATAAATCCGGACTACATGTGTAATCACAGTTTCAATACTCGAAAAATATCAGTTTTGCATCATGGCATATGACTGACGATTGTCTATCACGAAATAAATCTTTACGAAATCTGATTAATCGAAATTACCTGATCTGCACTTTGGCAAACGCAATAATGTTTGCAATTGTTTTCTGTCTTCAAAATATTTTGGCTGTCGTTATCGGCAGCCATCTTTAGTTGGTCCAGTTTTACAATTATTTTGAAGGCAGAAAACAACTGGAATCGTTACTGCGTTAGTCAAAACGCAGATCAGATAATTATCTACCATTGTTGAAATTACTAATAAATAAATATATTCATTTGTATGACTTAAGTAGGTATTTGATAACATCAGGGCTGATAATAAACAGTAAAAAGACGCAAACATTAAAATAGGTAATAGTGTAGAGGATGTTAAATCCTCCGCCTTATGTAAAATGACCTTGACTGATAAATTTAAACCACCATAGCTGATTGTAACGAACTTTATTTAAAAAGATTTTTTTCTTTTTATTTTCCAGAACATTCTTTGTTTAAATACTTGATTTTAAAATTGTGCGCTATTTTCAGTTTTCGGGTATCTTGCTCTGTGTCTGGTATTGTAATTTTGGTCTGCTGCATTTTAACATTTTTTCCATAGTAAACGATTACATCATTATCAAATATAATTCTCCATCAATTGCCTTTGTTCTGATATAAAATAATATTGAAGAGGAGCCTTGAAACAGGTATATTTGATTTCATCGTTGGGTCACGTTTATACCATAACAGATTATTGCTGAAAGGAACAGCTTTCCAACTTTCACTTTCCGATTGCCTAACAGTAAGTATCGATTTAATTGTTATCTCATATATTCATGGATACCGATATTAAATTTGAGGACACAAGTAGGTTAGTGCAGGACATAGTGGACTTGAACTTAAGTGACGCAAGCAATAATATAAGCCTATCAGACTCTACTGTGAATTTTAGGACTTCCAGCGAACTGGCATCTATGGAGCATACAGACTCGAATAGGTTAGGGGCCTCAACAAAATTTGGCGACCGCGCCAGTCCAAGAATTTTAAGTCTACCACAGTATAAATCAGAAAAACATTCAAGTTGGGTAGGAGATGCCCAAATGATATTCAGTGCTTATAATATCGTGAACCCTATGGAGAAATTTGTTGCAGCATGGATGGCATTGCCTGAAAATTTCCGAAATGCTTTGGAAAATTTCAGAGACAGAACTGTGGAAGAAAAGCCGTACAATGCTTTTGAGTTATCAATGGCTGAAATTCAACAGAGATATCAGCCTGGAGGATCAGCATAAATGTGCGAATTATTACGCTTAGAAAAAATGGAGCGTCAACTACCGTCCGAATTTTATGAACGCCTTTGCACAAAAGCTTCCAGGTTGAATATATCTAGAGATGTAGTCAACTCCATTTTCACAGCTGAGCTACCAATTAGGCTTAGAACAACATTGGAAGTATTTGACACAATGAGCATAGATTGGCCAACAAAACTCAGAGGGTTAGACGGCGTGTATAAACAGCAAGAACCACAAGTACATGCTGTAATAGCAGATTCTGTAACGATGCAGCCAGTCAGGGCAGATACCGATAACCACCTGACTATACAAGAAACTTTGCGTTTCTTTTGTAGAGAAGTTGCTATCTTGCGTAGTGATATTGCACAACTTCAGAGTCAGGATAAGTATAATAGACGTCGAGGGAGTCACTCGCGTCAACGCTTCGAAGGGCCACGCGGATGGTGTAAGGCACATTGCGAATACGGACGCAGTGCGAAGTGCCAAGGTGAGAATTGTATTTACCCGCGATTAGGTGGACCCAGATGGAAAGGAAGCACAAAACCGGTTGAGAGAAATCTATCACCGGGAAAAGGACAAAACCCCCGCTAGTAGGAGCCGTAGGGGGGTTCCATTGCAAAGGCTCCCAGATATGCCTTTAAAAGGCATACTCAAAGCTAAAGATGCGACTAGAGCAAATAGCACCGAGATAGAAGGCAAGAGAGTCCGATTCTCACTAAGCGGAGATCTGGAAAACATTGCCGGATTGTCCAGCAACAAGTTCATTATTAAGGATGAATTATCTGGATTAGAATTTCTCATTGATACGGGTGCTGAGGTAAGCATAGTTAGGTCAGACGTGGTGGAAGCAGATTGCTCCACATTTGATTATCAACTATGGGCCGCTAACGGTAGTCCGATTGGAGTAAAAGGGATGAAAGAAATGTCGGTAACATTAGGCCAGAAATCTTCCTTCCGATGGAATTTTCTAGTAGCCGATGTCAAGGACCATATCATTGGCATGGATTTCTTGACACATTTCAAGCTGACATTAGACCCCAAGGCTAGGACTATCGCAGAAGGCGTAGGGATAGCAACACCTACTGAGTCTAACACGTCGGCAGTTAGAACAGTCCTCTTACCTCGTCCATCAGTCGCACATGACTTTGCCGATATAATCGAGAAGCACCTAGCAGTGTTTCAGCCTTTCAGTGCCAAAAGGATAGGTCTGAAGACAGGAGTAGAACACCAAATAGAATTGGTGGCTCCGTTGCCTTGTTCACCAAAGGCTCAACCATTGGCACAACACAAGCAACAAGTTGCTTTGTCAGAATTTCACCAATTGCGCGAAGAGGGGATTTGTAGAAGGTCAAATTCCAATTTTGCTTCCCCAATAGTGGTAGTTCCCAAACCTGAACCGGGTCAATAGAGGGTTTGTGGGAATTATCGTCTATTAAACTCAGTGACGAAGGGTGATTCTTATCCTCTCCCTAGCCAGAGTACTTTACTCCGAGATATAATGGGATATGAGGTTTATTCAACTTTAGATCTCCAGAAAGCGTACTATCAGGTACCAATGGAAGAAAGTTCGATACCACTCACCGCAGTCAGATTTCCAGGAGGGGGATCGCATGAATTTCTTCGAATGCCTTTTGGTTTGAAAAATGCCAGTCAGACATTCCAGCGTTTGGCTGAAGAAATCCTTCAGAATTATCCATTTGCGAGGGTATATATCGATGACATAATTATTTTCAATCGCTCACGAAATGAACATCGTACGCATTTGGAAACGGTTTTGACCAGGCTGGAACAATATGGATTAGTGGTCAAACCTAATAAGAGTAATATTGGTTGCTCTTCAGTTAAATACCTTGGTCATATACTTTCCAAAGACGGAATTAAACCTTTGGAATATAAGTTCCAAGCTATTAAGAACGTAACGGAGCCCCGAACCGTACATCAGTTGCGAAGGTTCTTGGGCATGATCAGCTATTATCGTCGATTCTTTCCAGGTCTAGCCGGAATTCTTGGATCGTTAACAAGCCATCTCACTCGTAAAAAGATCACGATCAAGAAGTCTTGGCCTATAAACTTGAGTCAAGAAGACCGAGAAAATTTCCAAAAGGCCAAGGATATGTTAAGTGACGTAACCACATTAGCACCAGAAGATTGGGAAAAACCTTTCGAACTAATCACAGATGCCTCAGTTGTTGCATTAGGAGCAGTGCTACAGAAAAGAGATCAGGACGTAGTAAGACCGATTTGGTTTTATGGCTGTAAGCTTAATGATCGAGAAAAACGTTATGATACGTTTGGCAAAGAGCTTCTAGCAGTGTATGTCGCAGTGCTACACTTCGAGCATTACTTAGACGGGCATAAGTTTAAGTTATTGACCGATCATAAGCCACTTATCAGCATACTTGGTAAAACAGCTAGGCTTAATTACTCTCGTAGAGTAAATTCCCAAATAACACGGTTAGCAGAGTTCGATTTCACAGTGTCTCATATTGCTGGTAAGGAGAATGTGGTAGCCGATGCACTTAGCCGACCGAATGAAGCTGATGTCGAGCTGATATTTCAAGGTCCATTGAAAAGTTTAGATGAATCAATGCACGATTTCGTTAGTCAAATCGAGGAAGCGCAAGGATCGGATCCCTTTACATTAGTATTGTCCAAAAGACCAGGATATGTTCGTAAGCTCATAAGTGGCAAGTGGTTGTTATGCGAAACATCTAGAAGTCAACCACGACCATATGTGCCGTTGGAGTTACGGGCCAAGATTATCCAAGTGTTACATGACATGGGTCATCCATCCATTAAAGCCACCATTCGATTAATCAACGACAGATACGTATGGCCGCACATGTCTAAAGACATACGGGTATGGGTAAGAGCCTGTGCCAAGTGTCAAACGTGTAAGGTGTGGAGACATACCAGAACCGAGATAAAGAACATTGGAATACCAATTGGACGGTTCAGACACGTACACATAGACATTGTCGAGATGCCTGAAGTAAATGGAAACAAATACTTGCTGACCATGGTAGATAGATTTAGTCGTCAATTTGAAGTGGCGATTTTAAAAGACATGACAGCGCAAGAAGTCTTGTTCGCGTTTCTACATAATTGGATATCGCGTTATGGTGTTCCGGAAAAGGTCACTAGTGATCGTGGTAGTCAATTTATGTCAGAGCTTTTCGTAAGATCCCTCAACATCATGGGAACCACTGTAATACATACTAGCGCGTATAACCCACGAGCGAATGGGATGGTAGAAAGGCTACATCGTGAACTGAAAGCTGCATTAAGGTGTACTAGTGGAACAAGCTGGATACACGATCTTCCTATAGTACTACTCGCCATGCGCAACAGATATAGGGCACAATTAGGAACTTCCATAGCAGAATTGGTTTATGGAGAACCATTAAGGTTGCCTGGAGATCTTCTAATAGAAACTCCAAGTAGTCTTGATTGGGCTTCTAGTTATGTAGATTGGTTTGTAGGAGCACTTAGAGACAAGATGTGTCGTTTGGCCCCAACCAAGACTAGAAAAGCTAAAACCAAATGCTATGTGTCCTCTGATTTAAAATCGGCTTCGCATGTGTATATAACTAATGAGAATAGGAAGAACTGCCTGACACCATTTTACAAAGGACCATACAAGGTCAAGAGGATGACTGACAAGAATGTCATCATAGAAATAAATGGCATTGAGGATTGTGTTACGTTGGATCGCTGTATTCCCCAGTTTATCTGGATTGACGGTATGACTGAATTAACAGATGCGTCGAATGACCGTTCCATGGGCGAATCTGATGTGTGCAATCCCATCATGCAGGCACATAATGAAATGCAGAACTCTGAAGAACCGTTGTCTAATATAGCAAAATCTTATTCTACTGAATCACAGCATGAAAACTATTTGTCGATACCAGATGATTTTGAAGAACCAGTGAATGTTGTACCGGGCGAGATGACGACGTCAGGGGCGCCAGTATGCACAACTCGTTCTGGAAGAATACATCGTCAGCCGAAGAACTATGATTACGTCTATTATTAGACGCCTTTTTTGAGAAGGTGGTGTATGTAGAGGATGTTAAATCCTCCGCCTTATGTAAAATGACCTTGACTGATAAATTTAAACCACCATAGCTGATTGTAACGAACTTTATTTAAAAAGAATTTTTTCTTTTTATTTTCCAGAACATTCTTTGTTTAAATACTTGATTTTAAAATTGTGCGCTATTTTCAGTTTTCGAGGATCTCGCTCTGTGTCTGGTATTGTAATATTGGTCTGCTGCATTTTAACATTTTTTACATAGTAAACGATTACATCATTATCAAATATAATTCTCCATCAATTGCCTTTGTTCTGATATAAAATAACATTGAAGAGGAGCCTTGGAACAGGTATATTTGATTTTATCGTTGGGTCACGTTTATACCATAACAGATTATTGCTGAAAGGAACAGATTTTCAACTTTCACTTTCCGATTGCCTAACAGTAAGTATCGATTTAATTGTTATCTCATATATTCATGGATACCGATATTAAATTTGAGGACACAAGTAGGTTAGTGCAGGACATAGTGGACTTGAACTTAAGTGACGCAAGCAATAATATAAGCCTATCAGACTCTACTGTGAATTTTAGGACTTCCAGCGATCTGGCATCTATGGGGCTTACAGACTCGAATAGGTTAGGGGCCTCAACAATAGAACAGAATTTAATTATGTTTATTTTCATGATTCTGTGATTAATGATGCTTCTGAGATCAAACTTCAGCAAGAAATTAAGTATTTAGGCATAACTGTTGAATGCACAGCCTCTGCTGACAGACATATTAAAAGAATAGTTAGCAATGCTAAGAACATGCGGACACTAATAGATAATAATAATAATAATAATAGAAATATCTTATCGAATGATATAAAATTACAAATGTATATAATTTTGATTAGGCCGATACTGGAATATGCAGCCGCTACTTGGAATCTAATGAAAAAAATATTTTCAAATAAGATAGAAGCTGTACAAAGAAAGGTTTTGAAACATTTTAACCTTTTCTCCTGCACTATATACGACAGTAGATTACAGTTTGTACCATTGTAATCATTATGGATTCGGAGGATGTGTAACGATACAAATCAATCGCCGACATATAGCGTAAATTAAATTCAAATTTATTTACGTTGCACCAATGAGAAAAAAGCAAATTGCCGTTTAACCACGTTTAACCACGTATAACCAATAGTATGCAAGTACACATATTGCATGCTATTTAAGCACGGTAATTTACCATGCAAGTCAGTTGTGGCATTTGCCTTCTACCTTGCTTCACGCGTGTGCGTTCTGTCGGCTGTCAATACGTGTGCGCTCTGTCGGCTGTCAATACCTACTCATCTTGATACCGGAGAGACGAGCCAATTGAGTGCAGGACCTGCAGGACACCATCCACAACGCGATCACAGCTCAACCACGGGAGCAAAAACTCAACCAGAGTCCACCCAAGGCTCTAGGACATCTTCAACTCTGAAGACTTCAAGCGAACGTATTACCCGGCCCTCTTAAGGGCCCCCATATCAGTAACTAATCTCTATTCAGAGCACCTTAACCGAGTTTGTAACGTCGTACGGCATTTACTTGAAGCCGGGGCGTTTACAAAATTGGCGTCCGCGCCAGGATATTGATTATTTATCTGATTTTTTTGGGTATAAATAAATTGACTTTCTTCTTCATTTGTTTGGGATAAATCGACTAACATTTGCGTTTTCTTTACCCTGATCCTGGTTTTTCTGGGAATTTTGTTGGGACATATATTCGTGAATTTGTGGTGGAGCATAATAATAATTCATTGGCACTAAAGGCCAACGGGGCCTCTGTTCGTCTTCCCTTAAGGAAAATTTCAAATTTTGGAAGCAGTGTGTTATTCTTGCTGTTGAAAATAATAATTCATTGGCACTAAAGGCCAACGGGGCCTCTGTTCGTCTTCCCTACGGGACAATTTCAATTTTTGGAAGGAGTGACGCTGTTCTGTGTTGAAATAATAATACATTGTCATCAAAGGCCATCGGGGCCTCTGTTCGTTTTTTCCTTTTGTACTGGACAATATCAAGCAACAGTGAAAGCTGTTTGTGGGTAAGCGTTTCGTTATATATTTATACATTTATATATACATTTTCATATTGCTTATAAATTTATGCTTTTAAGATCCCGTAAGATTGTTAAAATGTCAGGTCCAATTTTAGATATTGATGTTCCTGTTTGGGATGGAGATAGTGAGTTATTCTTTATGCGCGTAGACTCCGCTTTCTCCCCGTTTCCTGATTATGACAGTCATCAAAAACTGTCAAAGGTTTTTGCTAAACTACCTACTGAATTGCAGCGACAGATTTATCCTAAGCTTGAGGCCATTAGGAAGCTACCTAATCCCACTTTGGGCCTACAAAACGAGGTAGAATCCTTGCTTGGACCCACGGAAACTGAGCAGATAATAAACAAATATGCGCAGTTAGATATGCCAAATCTTGGCCCCATAGAAATACTGAGGGAATTACGGAAACGTTGGTATAAAACCAACATTTCTGACCATGAGGCTAAGGTTGTTTTTATTAACAATCTTCCCCAAACATTAAAACTCTTTGCCAGACAGCTCCCCAACACTCTCTCTATAGATGACTTATCTGAGAGATGTGAGTTAGAATATAGGGTTTTGGAACCCAAAGTGAATCCATCATCCTTTTCTTCACCCCCGCAAGATGATAGAATCTCCTCTTTAGAGAGAACAGTGGCGAACATGGCCAAAGTTCTAGAAGGATTGGCCATTACCAAATCCGAGCTAAATCAAGTGAATGCTCGACCAAAATTCGTTTCCAAGTCAAATTATAATGGTAGGCGGCGATCGAGATCTCCGCAATCCTTTAATAAATATGCTCCAAAGAACTGGTGTTATAACCACCAGAAGTTTTTTATGCTTGCCAAGTTTGTCTTTGTCGTTCCGAAGAATTTCCGAATGAGTGTCAATTTCCACAGCTGACGGAGAGGACAACAGACCGCAGGCACAAGGGTGCATCAGCATCGGGAAACGTCTGGCGCAGGAAGTAGAAGACCGTACTTTCTGCACATCAACGGCATCAACGGCGCGACAGGGAAGAAGCCAACTACAATCCGACATCCCTGTCGACTCTTTTCGTCCACGCCGAATTTTTCACATAGAGAACCAAACAGACAATGCCGGTCGCAATCACCAGCCTACTTGTTTGCATGACCCGGCCAAACAGCCAAACGAACTTCTGCACCTTCTTGATTTCAAAACTGGCGAAGAGTACATCGTAGACACAGGTGCGGCAGTCTCAGTTCTCAAAGGTGATTCAATGGCCGAGATGTCGCTAGGCGTTCTTCTCGCAACAGCTACAGGCGAGCCCATACCAACTTATGGCTGCCAATACCGCACACTCAACATAGGTCTACGACGTGAATTTTCCCACAACTTCATCATTGCCAAGGTCTCACATAATATAATAGGCCTTGATTTCCTTCTAAAATTTCGGCTCATTGTTGATCTTGCCAATCAAAAGATCATCGACCCCTCCACCGGACTTGAACAAAGCTTTTGGACACTTGCCTCCGAGCGTTTGGAGTTACAGGTCATTCAACCAACCCCAGTGCATCATTCAGCAGAGATATCAGCAGCTCTTCGAAAATACAAATCGCTTTTCGATCTTAACAAACCCGATCTGCGAGTCTCCAACACGATGCATCATATCGTCACAGAAGGACAATCTATTGCACTCAAGAAGCGACCACTGGCTCCTGCTAAGCTGAAAGCTGCCCAAGAAGAATTCTCAAGGCTTTTGGAAGAGGGAATCATCAGACCATCGAAAAGTTCATGGGCGTCACCACTGCACTTAGTCTCAAAATCAAACGGATCGTACAGAGCCTGTGGAGACTACCGTAAGCTAAATTCAGTGACAAAATCTGATGCATATCCTATTCCAAATATCAACACATTACTTGAAAAACTCAACGGCAGCAATTTCTTCTCAGTAATTGACCTTAGACAAGCCTACCATCACATCCCGGTAGCACCAGAGGATATCGAGAAAACTGCTGTCATCACTCCATTTGGCCTTTTCGAATACCTTTACATGCCTTTTGGACTTAAGTGTGCTACACAGACATTTCAAAGATTCATGGACAACATACTTCGCGACGACTCTGCTTATTGTATGTCATATCTCGATGACATTATGGTATTCAGTCCAGATCTAGAATCTCATGCGAAACATCTACGAAATGTCCTCTCACGCTTATCCAACCACGGACTCAAGATCAACTGTGACAAGACGCAGATTGCAACTTCATCCGTCGACTTCTTAGGGCATCGTATCACGGCCCAAGGTATTCAACCGTTGCCGTCAAAGACGAATTCAATCAAGAATATCAAGTCACCAAGGACTTTGAGCGATTTGCAGAAAATCCTGGGAGTACTAAACTATTATCGCAAGTTCCTTCCAGGCCTTTCAAAACAACTTTATCCTTTGTGCAGGCACCTGCGGAACCGAAAAGGACTTAGCAAGAATTCCATCATTGCTTGGTCATCCGAAGACGAGGAATTACTTCGACTTGCCATCAACTCGTTAGCAAATGCCACAATGCTAACGCATCCAGATTTCGAAAAGCCATTTCTACTCACGACAGATGGTTCTGAATTCGCTATTGGAGCCACTTTGGAACAAGAGATCGACGGAGTTCGGAAGCCTATCAGTTTCTACTCGCGTACTCTCCAACCAGTAGAAACGAGGTACGACACTTTCGGCCGAGATCTTCTCGCCATCCACGACGCAGTGCGCCATTTTATCAGCATCATTGGCGGTAGCAGATTTGTTGTTTTCACAGATCATGCACCACTAGTTAGCGCACTTCGAAACGCAACTTCATCTATCGCCAAGTACCCTGCCAGAGTGGAAAGACAGCTTTCTCGTCTAAGCGAATGGCAATTTGACGTCTTTCACGTCAAGGGCAAACAGAACTTCATTGCAGATGCCCTGTCCAGGCCAGACGTCTCTCTACAACCACCTTCGCCGTCACCATTCACTGTCAACTCCGTGGCACTCAGTGAACCTGCACTAACGCCAACTCTCCTGCGAACTGAACAACGCGGTGACATTCACATTCAAAGATCAATAGCCCGTCACCCAACCAAGTTCATATGCCGTCTGTGGGAAGGCTTACCAATTGTTTACTTCACGGGTACGCAGCCCAACAAGCCAGTTCTGCCGACCAGCCTTCAGAGAAAGGTTTTCGATTCAATTCACTCAATTTCTCACCCAGGAAGCCAAGCGACTGTCCGACTTCTTACAGATCGTTTCTGGGGTCACAGGCTTAGGCAGAATGTTAAACGATGGGTCTCAGAGTGTGCAATTTGTCAGGAAAACAAGATCACACGACACACTCGTTCTAGAGTTGCAACATTTTCGGTCTACTTCTCGCCTAGCCATCGTCCACATCGACATAGTTCATCTGACAAAGGTTCAAGGTTTCAGCTACCTTCTAACTATGATCGATAGATTTACACGGTGGCCTGCGGCATTACCTCTTGGCACCATTTCTGCAGACGAAGTAACTAACGGTTTTATCTCTGCATGGATATCCAATTACGGTGTTCCCAATGGGGTCATCACGGACAGAGGCACTTGCTTCTCATCTGATCGTTTCAAAACCACCTTGCGGTACATGGGATGCATCTTACGCCAGACGACTGCCTACCATCCCCAAGCTAATGGCATGGTAGAGAGAATGCATAGGGAACTCAAAGCAGCTTTAGCATCCTCGTCCATTAATGGCAACTGGGTCGATGCACTACCTTTATTTCTGCTGGCCATGCGTTCTCGTACTCGAGAATCCATTAAAACGTCTGCGTCACAACTCTTGTATGGCATGGATCTACACCTGCCTAGTCAGCTCCCACGTCTACTACCGGCACAAGATGACCCACAAAACGAAGCTACCCGCCTTCGACTTCATTTCGGTAACATGTCCGAACAGCTGCCGAGAGACACGTTTCGTCCAGTCTTCGTTCACCCACAGCTCCACACCTGCAAGAGAGTACTCGTTCGCAACAATACTGCTGTTGCACCACTACAACCCAAGTATCGCTGTCCTTACCCGATTTTAATAAAACAGCCAAAATACTTCATCATTATGCAAGGCGCTACACCGACATCAGTAAGCATAGGCAGGTTAAAACCGTTTATCGAACCACCTGATCCTGAGAGCGTTCAACCTTCTACACACGTCTCAGGCTCCGTCTGCCTACAATCTCAACCTGCTTTGTATAACGCGTAATTAATTTTTTTAAACATTAACATTTAACTATAAAATTTTTTTAACTTTACGTTAATTTTTAGTATTTGTCTCACGTGGCATAACCACCTGTTCTTAGCTAACAATTTGGTAGCATTTTTGAACAGTTCTTTGGTATTATGCCATCTCTGAGGCAATGTTCGTGTACATATTTTATGCAGTTACCTTTGATTTTAATGTATATATTTTTACATTATAATGTATTTCTCACACATGGCATTACACTGCCTATTTTGGTATGACCAGCTACTTAGAGCTAACGCTTTCGTGTAGCAACACTAAGTAGTGATCAGCTTCATATCATGGTACAGGCCACTTTCAATGCATATCTCAACTTTATCTATTTCACAAAGACCACTCTACAAATGCCATGACCACAACGTCGAGCACTTTAGCTCCTTTGGTCGTATACAAACACATTGACAACGATCCAACCTGCTTAGGTTTTAACTTAAACCTGGCAAATTCAGAGGCGATTTACCTCGAAATCTTCACGCTGCGGCTCCAAAAACTTACACTGCTCTATTTTGCCTCACGTGCTATGACCGTCCACTAGAGCTAACAATTTGTGTAGCAATTCCTAGTGGTTACCTGGCATCATATCATTGTTGAAGCAACCAACAAGCATATTTAAGCCCAGCACTTATGGTTCATCATATTTTTGCTTACCTTGGTTCGAACTCTGTCATGCATTTCTTATCTAGCCTCGCAGAGAGGAATTTTTTTCTTTTTTTTCAGAGAGGAAAGTGTTGTAACGACACAAATCAATCGCCGACATATTGCGTAAATTAAATTCAAATTTATTTACGTTGCACCAAGGAGAAAAAAGACAAAATTGCCGTTTAAGCACGTTTCACCAATAGTATGCAAGTTCACATATTGCATGCTATTTAAGCACGGTAATTTACCATGCAAGTCAGTTGTGGCATTTGCCTTCTACCTGCCTCACGCGTGTGCGTTCTGTCGGCTGTCAATACGTGTGCGCTCTGTCGGCTGTCAATACCTACGCTGGTGATTTGATAGTTTCACCAACAGCTAACTACATCCGTGACTCATCTTGTTGCGGGATACCGGAGAGACGAGCCAATTGAGTGCAGGACCTGCGTGACACCATCCACAACGCGATCACAGCACAACCACGGGAGCGAAAACTCAAGGCTCTCTTAAGGGCCCCCATATCAGTAACTAATCTCTATTCAGAGCACCTTAACCGAGTTTGTAACGTCGTACGGCATTTACTTGAAGCCGGGGCGTTTACAAAATTGGCGACCGCGCCAGGATATTGATTGTTCTGATTTTTTTTGGTCTAAATAAAATTGACTTCCTTTTTCATTTATTTGAGATAAATAGATTGACATTTGTGTTTTCTTTTCCCTGATCGTGGTTTTCTGGGAATTCTGTTGGGTATATATTCGTGGATTTGTGGTGAATTTCCTACGTACAAAACGGCACCGTACGTACTCGAAGAATTTACTTCGTGCTTTTGTTCTGCGCTCATTCAACTGTGGAAGCTGTTTGTGGGTAAACGTTTCGTTAAAGTATACATTTTCAAATTGCTTATAAATTTATGCTTTTAAGATCCCGTAAGACGGTTAAAATGTCAGGTCCAATTTTAGATATTGATGTTCCTGTTTGGAATGGAGATAGTGAGCTATTCTTTATGCGCGTAGACTCCGCTTTCTCCCCGTTTCCTGATTATGACAGTCATCAAAAACTGTCGAAGGTTTTGGCTAAACTACCTTCTGAATTGCAGCGACGGATTTATGGGCCTACAAAACTGAGGTAGAATCCTTGCTTGGACCCACGGAAACTGAGCAGATAATAAACAAATATGCGCAGTTAGATATGCCAAATCTTGGCCCCATCGAAATACTGAGGGAATTACGGAAACGTTGGTATAAACCCAACATTTCTGACCATGAGGCTAAGGTTGTTTTTATTAACAATCTTCCCAAAACATTAAAACTCTTTGCCAGACAGCTCCCCAACACTCTCTCTATAGATGACTTATCTGAGAGATGTGAGTTAGAATATATATATATCACCCCCGCAAGATGATAGAATCTCCTCTTTAGAGAGAACAGTGGCGAACATGGCCAAAGTTCTAGAAGGATTGGCCATTACCAAATCCGAGATAAATCAAGTGAATTCTCGACCAAAATTCGTTTCCAAGTCAAATTATAATGGTAGGCGGCGATCGAGATCTCCGCAATCCTTTAATAAATATGCTCCAAAGAACTGGTGTTATAACCACCAGAAGTTTTTTATGCTTGCCAAGTTTGTCATTGTCGTTCCGAAGAATTTCCGAATGAGTGTCAATTTCCACAGCTGACGGAGAGGACAACAGACCGCAGGCACAAGGGTGCATCAGTATCAGGAAACGTCTGGCGCAGGAAGTAGAAGACCGTACTTTCTGCACATCAACGGCATCACCGGCGCTACAGGGAAGAAGCCAACTACAATCCGACATCCCTGTCGACTCTTTTCGTCCACGCCGAATTTTTCACATAGAGAACCAAACAGACAATGCCGGTCGCAATCATCAGCCTACTTGTTTGCATGACCCGGCCAAACAGCTCAACGAACTTCTGCACCTTCTTGATTTCAAAACTGGCGAAGAGTACATTGTAGACACAGGTGCGGCAGTCTCAGTTCTCAAAGGTGATCCAATGGCCGAGATGTCGCTAGGCGTTCGTCTCGCAACAGCTACAGGCGAGCTCATACCAACTTATGGCTGCCAATACCGCACACTCAACATAGGTCCACGACGTGAATTTTCCCACAACTTCATCATTGCCAAGGTCTCACATAATATAATAGGCCTTGATTTCCTTCTAAAATTTCGGCTCATTGTTGATCTTGCCAACCAATAAATCATCGACCCTTCCACCAGACTCGAACAACAATTTTGAACACTTGCCTCCGAGCGTTTGGAGTTACAGGTCATTCAGCCAACCCCAGTGCATCATTCAGCAGAGATATCAGCAGCTCTTCGTAAATACAAATCGCTTTTCGATCTTAACAAGTCAGAGCTACGAGTCTCCAACACGATGCATCATATCGTCACAGAAGGACAATCTATTGCACTCAAGAAGCGACCACTGGCTCCTGCTAAGCTGAAAGCTGCCCAAGAAGAATTCTCAAGGTTTTTGGAAGAGGGAATCATCAGACCATCGAAAAGTTCATGGGCGTCACCACTGCACTTTGTCTCAAAATCAAACGGATCCTACAGAGCCTGTGGAGACTACCGTAAGCTAAATTCAGTGACAAAATCTGATGCATATCCTGTTCCAAATATCAACACTTTACTTGAAAAACTCAACGGCAGCAATTTCTTCTCAGTGATTGACCTCAGACAAGCGTACCATCACATACCGGTAGCACTAGAGGATATCGAGAAAACTGCAGTCATCACTCCATTTGGCCTTTTTGAATATCTTTACATGCCTTTTGGACTTAAGTGTGCTACTCAGACATTTCAAAGACTCATAGACAACATACTTCGCGACGACTCTGCTTATTGTATGTCATATCTAGATGACATTATGGTATTCAGTTGAGATCTAGAATCTCATACGAAACATCTAAGAAATGTCCTCTCACGCTTATCCAACCACGGACTCAAGATCAACTGTGACAAGACGCAGATTGCAATTTCATCCGTCGACTTCTTAGGGCATCGTATCACGGCCCAAGGTATTCAACTGTTGCCGTCAAAGACGAATTCAATCAAGAATATCAAGTCACCAAGGACTTTGAGTGATTTGCAGAAAATCCTGGGAGTACTAAACTATTATCGCAAGTTCCTTCCAGGCCTTTCAAAACAACTTTATTCTTTGTGCAGGCACCTGCGGAACCGAATAGGACTTAGCAAGAATTCCATCAT
Source organism: Eudiplozoon nipponicum (assembly GCA_029291075.1). Classification (NCBI taxonomy): domain Eukaryota; kingdom Metazoa; phylum Platyhelminthes; class Monogenea; order Mazocraeidea; family Diplozoidae; genus Eudiplozoon; species Eudiplozoon nipponicum. Next base: position 24,142 of record JAQBSW010007571.1, on the reverse strand, counting down.
TGCTTGGTCATCCGAAGACGAGGAATTACTTCGACTTGCCATCAACTCGTTAGCAAATGCCACATTGCTAACGCATCCAGATTTCGAAAAGCCATTTCTACTCACGACAGATGCTTCTGAATTCGCTATTGGAGTCACTTTGGAACAAGAGATCGACGGAGTTCGGAAGCCTATCAGTTTCTACTCGCGTACTCTCCAACTAGTGGAAACGAGGTACGACACTTTCGGCCGAGAAATTCTCGCCATCCACGACCCATGATTCAAATATCCAGTGTCAAACGTCTCTCACAACCAACTCGCCATTCTCTGTCAACTCCGTGGCACTCAGTGGACCTGCACTAACGCCAACTCTCCTGCGAACTGAACAACGCGGTGACATTCACATTCAAAGATCAATAGCCTGTCACCCAACCAAGTTCATATGCCGTCTGTGGGAAGGCTTTCCAATTGTTTACTTCACGGGTACGCAGCCGAACAAGCCAGTTCTGCCGACCAGCCTTCAGAGGAAGGTTTTCGATTCAATTCACTCAATTTCTCACCCAGGAAGCCAAGCGACTATCCGACTTCTTACTGATCGTTTCTGGGGTCACAGACTTAGGCAGAATGTTAAACGATGGGTCTCAGAGTGTGATATTTGTCAGAAAAACAAGATCACACGACACACTCGTTCTAAGTTGCAACATTTTCGGTCTACTTCTCGCCTAGCCATCGTCCACGTCGATATAGTTCATTTGACAAAGGTTCAAGGTTTCAGCTACCTTCTAACTATGATCGATAGATTTACACGGTGGTCTGTGGCATTACCTCTTGGCACCATTTCTGCAGACGAAGTAACTAACGGTTTTATCTCTGCATGGTTATCCAATTATGGTGTTCCCAATGAGGTCATCACGGACAGAGGCACTTGCTTCTCATCTGATCGTTTCAAAACCACCTTGCGGTACATGGGTTGCATCTTACGCCAGACGACTGCTCACCATCCCCAAGCTAACGGCATGGTAGAGAGAATGCATAGGGAACTGAAAGCAGCTTTAGTATCCTCGTCCATTAATGGCAACTGGGTCGATGCACTACCTTTAGTTCTGCTGGCCATGCGTTCCCGTACTCGTGAATCCATTAAAACGTCTGCGTCACAACTCTTATATGGCATGGATCTACGCCTGCCCAGTCAGCTCCCACGTCTACTACCGGCACAAGATGACCCACAAAACGAAGCTACCCGCCTTCGACTTCATTTCGGTAACATGTCTGAACAGCAGCCGAGACACACGCCTCGTCCAGTCTTCGTTCACCCACAGCTCCAAAGCTGCAAGAGAGTACTCGTTCGCAACAATAATGCTGTTGCACCACTACAACCCAAGTATCGCGGTCCTCACCCGATTTTACTCAGACAGCCAAAATACTTCATCATTATGCAAGGTGCTACACCGAAATCAGTAAGCATAGACAGGTTGAAACCGTTTATCGAACCACCTGATCCTGAGAGCGTTCAACCTTATACACACGTCTTAGGCTCCATCTGCCCACAATCTCAATAACCTGCTTTGTATAACGCGTAATTAATTTTTTTTAAACATTAACATTAACTATAAAAATTTTTAACCTTACGTTATTTTTCGTATTTGTCTCACGTGGCATAACCAGCTGTTCTTAGCCAACAATTGTGTAGCATTTTTGAACAGTTCTTTGGTATTATGCCATCTCTGAGGCAATGATCGTGTACATATTTTTATGTAGTTACCTTTGATTTTAATGTATATATTTTTACATTATAATGTATTTCTCACACATGACATCACACTGCCTATTTTGGTATGACCAGCTACTTAGTAGCTAGCGCTTTCGTGTAGCAACACTAAGTAGTGATCAGCTTCATATCATGGTACAGGCCACTTTCAATGCAAATCTCAACTTTATCAATTGCACAAAGACCACTCTACAAATGTCATGACCACAACGTCGAGCACTCTAGCTCCTTTGGCCCAGCACCTATGGTTCTTCATATTTTTGCTTAACTTGGTTCAAACTCTGTCATGCATTTCTTATCTAGCCTCGCAGAGAGGAATTTTTTTTCCTTTTTTTTCAGAGAGGAAAGTGTTGTAACGACACAAATCAATCGCCGACATATTGCGTAAATTATATTCAAATTTATTTACGTTGCACCAATGAGAAAAACGAAATTGCCGTTTAACCACGTTTAACCAATAGTGTGCAAGTACACATATTGCATGCTATTTAAGCACGGTAATTTACCATGCAAGTCAGTTGTGGCATTTGCCTTCTACCTGCTTCACGCGTGTGCGTTCTGTCGGCTGTCAATACCTACGCTGGTGATTTGATAGTTTCACCAACAACTAACTACATCCGTGACTCATCTTGTTGCGGGATACCGGAGAGACGAGCCAATTGAGTGCAGGACCTGCAGGACGTTATCCACATCGTGATTACAGCTCAACCACGGGAGCGACAACTCAACCAGAGTCCACCCAAGGCTCTAGGACATCTTCAACCTCTGAAGACTTCAAGCGAACGCATTACCAGGCCCTCTTAAGGGCCCCCATATCAGTAACTAATCTCTATTCAGAGCACCTTAACCGAGTTTGTAACGTCGTACGGCATTTACTTGAAGCCGGGGCGTTTACAATATTAATAAACACCCGCGCGTAATACACCGGTAACTTGCAGTGAATTTTCGTGATTTAAACCTCAAAACTAGAATTTATATTTTGTTTGTTTTTAATCGTTTATCCGTGAACAGAAATCACACTGCTAAGACATTCTGGATTTATTTATGGTGTATATTATGACTTTGCTTTTGTGCCTAGATATTAACCTTGTGTTAACAAAATTTTATTTTGTTGCCGTCTAGAGAACGGTCAATTTTGACTAACAGTGAATTTTAATTTACTTTGCAACCTTGTTCATAATACACGTATGATAATTCGACTTAGCCTTCTCACATCACCCATTGGAAAAGGGTCTGAGACAGATTATAAGCACGGCCCACGAAACCCATTTCTTCCGACGTCAGCTACCAGGCATATGTAGGAATAGCATAGCATCGCTAAATAAACAGCTACCCCGCAAAACCTTTTACATAAATCGTGCTCTTACAGTTTAATTCCACTTATACAATTATAACAAATGTACAAACAATAAAATTGATTTATTTTTATATGAGGAGTAACTTGATGTCCGATAAAATAAATAACCTCCACATGCACCCTCCTGTTTAAGACGTTTACTAATACATTACGAATTCCTTATTCTTCGGTTTCTTGATGGCTCTTTTACAACAAGTTTCAACATGCTGTGCTGGTACTTTACTAGGTTTTACTTTCATATTATATTGTTCTCTGGCCTCAGTCGTCTTCGTTTTAATCTTTATTTATTTCCCACATTTGTTTGACTCTTCCTTTTTCTCACACATTTTCGAGTCACATCTCGCCTCAGCTTCTGGATACTTCGATGGATACCGCTCTTTAGTGGAACGCAGCGATCCAGTTCTACACACTCTACTGTGCCAATTACTTCTATTAATGCATTTCAATCAGTCATATGATTGACTTATAGAATGGAGTCAGACAATTCTGTCTGTTCTCGTTAGTTATATATACATGAGATGCCAGCTTTAAATCTGAAGATACATAGCATTTAGTACTTGGACTTCTAGATTTTGTTGGAGCTAAACGACATCCGGTCTAGGTTGGCTCCTGGAGATTTCACATAGTAACCACTTATCTCCAATCTTCCTGCGTGTATATGTGGACTTCTTTCTACTACAGCTACCAAAGGATCAACGACCTATGCTCCCATCAATTGCTGGACAAAATCATTAGAAGATACAACAGAGCATACGAGTGACTCCAAACAAATCATATCTTAATCTGATAAGTAGAGTCTACTGAGGGTATCTGCCACCACATTCTCTATTTCTAAAATATGAGTAATGGTAAAATCAAAGTCTGCGAGTCGGATTATTTGTGAATTCACCCGCCAAGAATAATTAAGCCTATTCGTTTTCCCTAGGATATTTATCAACTGTTTATGATCAGTTAATATCGTAAACTGATTTCCAGATTTTTGGTCCTCTTGAATTTCTCCATGTCGTCTTGGCTTAAATTAATACACCAGGACTTCTTGGTCTTAATCCTTTCCCGAAATAAATGTCGAGTTAGCTACCCCATAATTGCAGCTAAACCTGGTAAAAAACGACGATAATAGCTCATCATCACCAAAAATCTACGCAATTGGCGTACAGTTCTGGGTTCTGAACATCCTTGATTGCTTGGACTTTATCTTCTAAGGGTTTGATTCCATTCCTGAAAATGGGGTGTCCAAGGAATACAACAGTACAGCAACCAATACTGCTCTATTCTGGCTTCACTCCCAACCTATATTGTTTCAGCTTAGACATAACGACGCAAGTGCTCCTGGTGTTCCTCCCTGGATTGACTATTTATAATGATGTCATCTATATACACTCTAACAAATGGACAATCTTGAAGTACTTCCTCCGTCAGACGCCGGAATGTCTGACTTGCATTCTTTACACCAAAAGGCATTTATAAGAATTCATGCGATACTCCTCCAGGAAATCGCTGTGCGGTGAGCGGTATAGATTCTGCCTCCATAGGTACTTGATAATAAGCTTTCTGCAAATCTAACTTAGTATAAACCTCATACTCAGTTATATCCCTGAGCAAAGTACTCTGGTTCGGTAGAGGATACGAATCGCCTTTCGTTGCAGAGTTCAATAGACGATAGTTACCACAAACGCTTCATTGACGTGGTTAATATTTGGGAGTTACCACTATTGGAGATGCAAAGTTGGAATTGGAACGCCTACAATTTCCTTCTTCTCTCAACCGCGTAAATTCTTCAATAGCAACTTGCTGTTTATGTTGTGGTAACGGTTGAGCCTTTGTGAACAAGGAAGTGGTTTCACCAACTCGATTTGGTGTTCTATGCCTGTCTTCAATCCCTTCTGCTTAGCATTGAAGGGTAAAAACACGGCCAGGTGTTTCTCGATGACATCCACCAAGTCATCGGCGACGACGGGTCTGGGTAGTCTCACTGACCTAACTACTGAGGTCTCAGTCTCAGCATAAGTCACTATCCCAGTGCCTTGTCCAATGGTTCTAGATTTTGGATCTAAAGCGTAGTTAAATGGATAAAAAATCCATCCCAACGATGTTATTCTTTATATCAGCGACCAGAAAATTCCACGTAAATGGTGATTTCTGTAACAATGTCACTTAAAATTATTTAATTACCTTAACCTCAATTGAACTTCCTTTGGCAAGCCAATGGTTGATATTTGAATGTGGGGCTATCAATTGCCATTACATCGGATCGAACTATGCTCACCTCTGCATTTTTTTAAGAGGCCATTTTGTTACTAACATAAGAGAGCCTTTGAGATGCCAGGCTCGGACAACTCATATACCTGGTATGATCATCTAATTTAGAACAACTAAATCACTCAGAATTATTATTGAAAATACATTTCTCAAGTCCAACTGCTAATTGCACAGTATTCTCAATATTTTCTAAACCAGCCATAATATTATTATAAGATTACTTGCAATTATTATAATATATATATATATATATATATATATATATATATATATATTATAACAATAAGTGTGCTCACCCAAATATGCTGGTATCCGCAGATGACAGAACGATACGGTGGTAACCTTGAAAACAAATATCCACGTCAATTAACTGAATCAAATTTTGGATCCTTCCCAATAATGTGTATTAAAAACGATAGATGGATGCAATTTGCAATACTTTTTTAACAAATAGAATCACGTCAGAACCACGCAGCAAAGCGTACCATGCAACTCAAAATCTTCAGTCCAGCTGCCTTATAAACATTTAGCAATAAAAGTCAAAAACTTCGACAATATGTACAGAAAAACTTCCAAAAAAATATCAAATTTAAAAAAATACACAATATTGTTTTATGAAACCAGCGGTATCATAAAATGTTGAAATAATAAAATTGATTTGTCTTTATATGAGGAGTTAACTGGTGTCCAATAAATTTCTTAAACTCCACAGTCAGAAACAATTCTCTCAAATTCGGTATACAACAAAGTTGAAGCCATTTCAAACCGCGCGCTATTCATTATCACTACAACTCTATTTTCAGGGATCGGGCCGATGCAACTGTCAAAGAAAATTACTCTTTGTAGTGTTAGGCACACATGTGAAGACGACGCATTTTATCGGTTATTAAACTATTGTTACTATAGTTTCTTGTTTCGCTAACTCGTAATATTCTTGGACCTGTTGCATGAATAAATTGAAAAAAATTTCAATTGTTACCAGATGCGAGCGATACTTATGTCTGTAGTTTTTTCTGGATCATAATGATGCATAATCAGTTTTCGAATTTCTTTATTTAGTGTATAATAACTATAAAAATATTATTATCAGCCAGGCTAACATGGTGTAACAGGCGGCTCCGCGTTACAACCCAACGATGTTCAATTTTGACAAATATAGTGCTCTTTAAGGTCAAATAATCCAACTCTGTTTTTACACAATATTTCTCTTAACTGTGATTTTAGAAACAATCTCTGTTAGTTTCAAGCAGTTTTAATTGATATTTCTGAAACTGCAATTCCATTTGTAATTAAAAGGGTTTTGCTTATTAAATATACACACCCGCGCGCGATACACAGGGAACATACGGTGGATTATAGTGTCATAGTAGAACTACTTTCTTCGTTGGATTATTCGCAGTTTATACAAGTGATTTACTGTACGTATATGATTCTACGTATCAGAATTTCTGAGTACAATGGATTATTATAATTAAATAAGTTAAAACCATAGTAAACAGTGGATTAATTATTTGTAAGGTTTTGTTATTGAAGGTTTTACACGATTTTAGTCTATTCATCATCAGTGACAACTTCTACCAGTGACTTTATTTATATCATCATATATTTTCAATCGGTTACATTTATTCATCACAATTCAGACGTTTGTGAATGGAATATTATTTGTGTTGACAGTATATCGTTTTACTGCCGTCTAGAGCACGGGCAATTTTGTTTAACTTTGACTTTGTATAAGACATTCAATTTGTTAACAGTATTTCGTTCAGTTGCCGTCTAGAGCACGGTCAATTTGGACTAACTATGAATTTTCCATGCAACATTGTGCACAATATATATGTGATCATTCGAATTAGCCTTCTTACATCACCCATCGGGTAAAGGCCAGTGATTGATCATAAGCACGGATCTCCACAGCCGCGACCAGTTCTATGTATGGAGATAGCCTTCCGCAAAAATACCACTACAATGGAGTTGATGCCTAGTTTCGAGAATCTCCAGAGACCCAATGACTAACTGCACGGAAGCCTTCAATGGTAAATACGTTAGAATCAGTATTGTGCGCAGATAATCTAATCATTGTTCACAAAGAGTTAGAATTTTACCCATCAATATCAGTTGACATCGATTGAAGAAACTATTCAGATTTTCTGTATAAAAACGGCTGTTTTGGTTTACCTACATTTATTTGAGGCTTATTATTATTAAACTATCCTGAAAATTGCAGTGCAAACTTACAACTTATAAGTGCATGTTCATAGTCTCTCATATGTGTTCCATAACGAATAACAATCCTGTATGCAACCACGCGATCTATACATAAATGCTGCATTATCTATTTGAGTTCATAGGTACTCGGTGAATTGAAGAACTTTAAAGGATGAAATTATGCCACCCAAATATAATTTCTGCTCCGTGCAGTTATCCAGCATATATTCACCTTTATCGCGTTGGATTTGGTTTAATGTTTATCTGCCACATCTGAGATTTTATCATCACTTTCCATAAGAATAGCACTTGTAAGATTCCTTTTGTTAGATTGGGAAGAATAAAGTGAAGGAATGGGGCATAGTCGGAACTACAGGTATCCTTAGAAGCCTGAGTTGCTAATCTACTCTGCACGATAAAGCCAAAAAGACGACCTTTTTATTTTGCACGTCGGCAGATGCAGTGTGGATTTATTATTGATTTTAGAATTACTGGTTAAAGGTGAGCTTAAAAGGAACTCTAATTTGCTTATTTCTAGTGAGAATGGTATGTATTCATAAGTTAATTGACAATTGCACAAGTATATTCGTAAATAACATTTGTTGTCGATATATATATATATATATATATATATATATATATATATATATAAATATAAGCTATACATTTAAACAACCATTGCTTGCGCGGGTGGTGGTAACAATTCTTTAATTCATGTTTGCAAGCTGGAAGTAAACAAAAATCCCGTTGATATTAACTCAATCGTCATTATTTTGTTCGACTTGTTAAAAACAACGCAAACTTTATTTAAATTATTAACGATACCCGCACAATCAGTGATTTTTTTAATAATAAAATATAAAACTTTTTCCAAACTAATGTTTACAGATTTGTTACAACAGCAATTAAGTAAATAAAGATAAACAATTTTAGATTCTCACAATATATTACTTTAATAAATAGTTTCCATTTAAATTGTTGCATAAAGATATCATCCAGGATCAGGTAATTTAATTATTTTATACAGTTTGTTGCGAAGAGCTAATATATATGCAAGTATGCATTAGGTGTTGCGAACCTAGTAACAAATTATTTCAGTTATGACCAGAAGGATAAACCAAAGGCAGCATGAACGGAAAATATAATCTCATGCACATTCGTTTCGTGCTTACTGGCGGCTCATCAGTAGGAGCCGGTATTACGTCACTTAGCCGCTATATATTTGGGTGAGGAATGTGGGATAATAGGACGAAACAATCTTTTAGCCGAATGCGTAAACCTATGGTCATGAGAGTAACACCATATAAAGTCTCAAAAATGCGACTTCCACGCTAACTCACTCTATATAATATATAAATGTGCATGAGATTATACTTTCCGTTCATGCTGTTTATGGTTTATATACCTGGTCACAATTGAACTACTTTGTTACTAGTTTCGCAACACATTTGACAATTGCGCATGTATATTTGTATATAATATTTATTGTCGATATTAATGACAGTTTCTCTTTAATTGCTGGTAAAAACAAATTTGTTACTTAAAATAACACTGGAAATTTAACTGAGTTAAATGTGCGGGAAACAACATCCTCTTTAAATGGGATTTTTAGCTAAATTGCTTCCTTTTCTAGTCCATAATATATCTGTTTATTTTGACTTCGCCTTTTAATAATTTACTTGATCATTTATCTGTGATAGCCATTAGGCATTAGACAGTTTTTTGCTCGGTTTTGAATTTTAACTGGCCATTCCGCTGATTCTTGAAAATCAGACGTGAAATGTTAAAAGTTTGGATTAAATAAGCACGAATCTGCTAGAATGCTAATATTGTGCAAACCAGATTGGCTTATGAAAAGTTGGTCCATTTTGTTTATTATTAGCATCTTTCTTTTAGGAACAAGAACAATATCATCAAGATCCTGTACGTATTTTGCACATTTACTTAATTCTCACTTCAATAATGTGTTCTTAAGGTGACCTAAGAAAATTAATTAAAATAAATGCATATACTATCATACAACATATTCCAAATAACGAACAGACAACATAACTAAACACTTAACCATGATAGTAATAATGACGATCACCAGGCTGTCAGTCCACTATGTATCTGCGGTACTATTAGACGTACTTTGCGGTCAGTCAGCGTTGTTTTGTAACGTGCGGCTCCGCATTACAACCCAACGAATCTCAATTTCGACAGATACGGTTTTCCTTAGGGTCAAATATACGAATTATGGTTTTAGACAATCATTCTCTTAACTGTGATTTTAGAAACAATCTATGTCAGTCTCAATTAGTTTTAATTGAGATTTCTTGAACTTTGATTTTATTTGTAATTCATAGGGTTTTGTTTAATATTAATAAACACCCGCGCGTAATACACCGGTAACTTGTAGTGAATTTTCGTGATTTAAACCTCAAAACTAGAATTTATATTTTGTTTGTTTTTAATCGTTTATCCGTGAACAGAAATCACACTGCTAAGACATTCTGGATTTATTTATGGTGTCTATTATGACTTTGCTTTTGTGCCTAGATATTAACCTTGTGTTAACAAAATTTTATTTTGTTGCCGTCTGGAGCACGGTCAATTTTGACTAACAGTGAATTTTAATTTACTTTGCAGCCTTGTTCATAATACACGTATGATAATTCGACTTGGCCTTCTCATATCACTCATTGGAAAAGGGTCTGAGACAGATTATAAGCACGGCCCACAAAACCCATTTCTTCCGACGTCAGCTACCGCTCATATGTAGGAATAGCATAGCATCGCTAAATAAACAGCTACCCCGCAAAGCCTTTTACAGAAATCGCACCTCTTACAGTTTAATTCCACTGATACAATCATAACAACTAGTTTCTGGTTATGTATTAGGTGTTGCGCACATAGTAACAAATTAGTTCAATTATGACCAGAAGAATAAACCAAAGACAGCATGAACGAAAAGTATATATATGTTCTCCGCAAAAAAAACAGTATCTAAACAAACTAGCTGGTGTGTCCTACGCTTGTGCAATATCACTATAATTCAAACTAATGGAGATGAAACAGTTAAATATTGCTGGTTGCGGAGAATTAATATATATGCAAATATGTATCAGGTGTTGCGAAATGAATAAAAAATTAGTGCAGTTTTGACAAGAAGGATAAAAAAAATAATCTCATGCACATTCGTTTCGTGTTTACTGGCGATTCATCAGTAGGAGCCAGTATTATGCCCTTTAACCACTATATATTAGGGTGAAGAATGTTGGATAATAGGACAGTACAATCTTCTAGACGAATGTGTAAACCTGCAATAGTGAAGCTAACATCATATAAAGTCTACGACAATGCGACTTCAACGCTAACTTACACTAAATAATAAGTATACCGAGTCTTTAAAGGATTCTAACACTATGGCTCGTGTGTTAATAACCGATACCAACATTATTTTACCGAAAAGGTCCATGGTACTAACACTATGGTTTCCGAGACGGTACATGATACTAACCTTATGAATATCAATTTATGCTACAGTTCAAAGAAATTGCGAATTACAACAATTCCTGAACACATGTAACTCCAGTAAATCCATACACTCTGGAATTGATCGATACCAGCTATCACATTTCGCGGTAAGCATGACATCATTCAATTCAAAATATAACAGTTAGATGCTGTTTGTTGGCAGTGAGCTAATATATATGCAAGTATGTATTAGGTGTTGCGAACCTAGTAACAAATTAGTTCAGTTGTGACCAGAAGGATAAACCAAAGGCAGCATGAACGGAAATTATAATGTCATGCACATTCGTTTCGTGCTTACTGGCGACTCATCAGTAGGAGCCGGTATTACGCCCTTTAACCACTATATATTTGGGTGAAGAATGTGTGATAATAGGACAGTACAATCTCCTAGACGAATGTGTAAACCTGCAGTAGTGAAGCTAACATTATACAAAGTCTACGACAAAGCGACTTCAACGCTAACTCACACTATATAATATATATACCGAGTCTGTAAAGGATTCTCACACCATGGCTCTTTTGTTAGTAACCGATACCAACATTATTGTGCCGAAAAGGTACATGGTACTACCACTATCGTTTCCGAGTCGGTACATGATACCAACCTGATGGAGAACAATTTATGCTATAGTTCGACAGAAATTGAGAACTGCAACAATTCCTGAACACCTGTTACTCCAGCAAATCCACAGATTCTGGACTTGATCGATACCAGTTATCACATATCGCGGTAATCATGACATCATTCCATTAGAAATATAACAGTTAGATACTGTTTGTTGCGGAGAACTAATATATATGAAAGTATGTATTAGGTGTTGCGAACCTAGTAACAAATTAGTTCAGTTGTGACCAGAAGGATAAACCAAAGGCAGCATGAACGGAAAGTATAATCTCATGCACATTCGTTTCGTGCTTACTGGCGACTCATCAGTAGGAGCCGGTATTACGCCCTTTAACCACTATATATTTGGTCGAAGAATGTGGAGATAATAGGACGGTACAATCTCCTAGACGAATGTGTAAACCTGCAATAGTGAAGCTAACATCATATAAAGTCTAGGACAATGCGACTTCAACGCTAACTCACACTATATATAATATATATACCGAGTCTGTAAAGGATACTAACACTATGGCTATTGTGTTAGTAACCGATACCAACATTATTGTACCGAAAAGGTACATGGTACTAACACTATGGTTTCCGAGTCGGTACATGGTACCAACCTGATGGATATGAATTTATGCTAAAGTTCACCGAAATTGAGAATTACAACAATTTCTGAACACCTGTTACTCCAGTAAATCCATACACACAGGGCTTGATCGATATCATTTATCACATTTCGCGGTAAACATGACATCATTCAATTCAATATATAACAGTTGAATACTGTTTGTTGCGGAGAACTAATATATATGCAGATAGAAGAGTTTTTGTGAATAGTAACAATACTATTAGGTCTAGATGAAGATAGGTTCGCAAAACCTGGCAAGTATGTATTAGGTTTTTGCGAACCTAGTAACAAATTAGTCATGCTGCCTTGGTTTATCCTTCTGGTCACAACTGAACTAATTTGTTACTAGGTTCGCAAAAACCTAATACATACTTACTGTCAGTTACACCTACTGGCACGTTTCCATCCTCCATTATCATCATCAGAGTATGACGAAAAACGGACTAGCGTGAATCCAACCATAATGGCTATGTACGAAAAGCAAAATTAAATATGCAACTCTCATCTCTAATAACATTGCATACATTTTACTCGACAAAATGTCGGCTGCACAATCTATGTGCCGACATGAACATTAGCCATCTAAAGCTTTCGCCACATGTATATAAGTTACACAATTTTTAAAAATTTGGTTGCGCGGGTAATAACAACAATTCTTCAAATCGTTCCAAATATAAACAACTAATAATCTAGTAATAATTGATAGCACTCGCAGGTCGGTAAAATCTTGAATCCTGTACATTTTCAGGTGCACCGATTATTGGCCTTGATTGATGGGTTCTCACTTGTTCCTTCATTTTTGAGTCCAACATCAGCTGCTTGTCTGAAAATGACGTTGGAGCAAGATTTTACACTCTTTTTGTTCCGATACTTCGAGACCTTATTTCCAGTCTCATCTTCAGGGTTGACACAATATGCACAGGGAAAAACAACTTGTGGCAAATGTGGTATCCTCATTCAAGACGGATCTATTTATATTTATTTTAATTCCTAAAGTATTTTTTTATTATCTGCCGGTCTTCATACCTATACGCAAACTTATCCATATCACCCCTCCCCGCACACAACAACCTTTATACACATATGTGTACACCACTAAAGTGACATTTCTAGAATAACTATGATTACTACAATATTGAAATCAAAATTTTTCTGATCCTTCTACGCGTCCAGAACAACAATTAAAAATAGAGACATAATGGATAGCCGTGTATGTCAAACTATAAGATTTACTTTTTACTGGCGACTCATCAGTAGGAGCCGGTATTACGCCCTTTAACCACTATATATTTGGTAGTGGTTAATCTCCTAATTTAGGAGATTGTACCGTCCTATTATCCCACATTCTTCACCAAATATATAGTGGTTAAAGGGCGTAATACCGGCTCCTACTGATGAGTCGCCAGTAAGCACGAAACGAATGTGCATGAGATTATACTTTCCGTTCATGCTGACATTGGTTTATTCTTCTGGTCACAACTGAACTAATTTGTTACTAGGTTCGCAAAACCTAATACATACTAATACATACTTGCATATATATTAGTTCTTCATAACAAACAGTATTTAAGTGATTACACCGTCCAATTGTCCCATAATCCCTTGACCATATATATAGTGATATAGGATGTAATACCGGCTCCTAGATGAATCGTTATGCCTCCAAAACAAATATGTACATTAAATTATATCTTGTGTGTATGTTGGCTTTATTTATATACATTTATATATATATATATATATATATATATATATATATATATAAATATATATATATATACATATATATATATATATATATTCTTTTTTGGTATATGACGTATAACCTGACAATTACTGACGTTTCACTATATAGAAGTGCGCCACGTTGTGTAGCATATATTTAGAACAATAATAAATTCTCTAAATGTTTGTTGTTCAGTGCTTCATTCGTCATATGTTGAAGAATCATGTTTTACAAACATGGGTAATTGATTAACCTGTTGGAGTTCACGTCAACAATCCATGTTAATATTTCTTGAATGGTTGCGCAGTGCGAGCGTCACCTCCACGATTTTCATTCGCGGGTTGTCACTATACACTAACAGTATCGCAATGATCCCATTGATCCCAAATTTCCAAGTACGCATCAAGTTCGTCTTCATGGTTGAAGCCTTCGGAGGAAAGGCAAGAATCAGCACCCAACCACCACGAATGCGGACTCGATGCGTGCTTGGAAATGTGAATCAATCGGATCTTTGAGAAACTGATAATGCATAGCGACTATTAACCAATGAATATTGTGGAGAACCAAAAATCCATGTTAATAATTCAGTTAAATATAATTGAATACATGCGTACGTCCACATAGGAGAAACTTCTCATTAAATACCACCCATCAGACCCAAATGTCAGGATCAGATGTGTGTGTGTGTGTGTGTGTGTGTTAATCCTACAGTCTAAATTGTAAACATCACGTTTCTCAGAAAATCCGTTTTTAAGTAAATGTGAAATGAAATTATCAACGGTAACGTCAATCGTTATGGAAAAGGCAAAGTAAAGGAAAGTATATTCACCTCGGTAATTGTTATGACATCAGTCGGTCATCAGTAGAAAATAAAGCGTTTAAACAAATTATCAAAATTCCATTATTCATTTTATTAATATTTGATGTGTGCAGCATTCGATCAACAAAGATACTGGATAATGCAAATTAAAATCTTTTAAGAGAAATTTGAGCATGTATAAAATATCTATTATTAAGCAAATAATGATCTGGAAATTTTGACCATCCAGTTACTCACGGAGGGATTTGTTTCAGATTTAATCACTTTATCATCATAGTGTACAGTTTTTCGTACCAAGTCTCAATTTATTGTTATTTTTTAGATTTTTACTTTGAAGTTCCTGGGCATTGCCGAAAATCACATATTTTACACAGTGCAAATTCATGTGTGCAACATGGATTGCCCACTTTTTCAATGCATTATACCTTCGACATGAGAACTGGGTGCTTACTGGAAAAGAATATATATATATATATATATATATATATATATATATATACATATATAACGAAGTCTTCAAGAATAAATAAAGTACTAAAACTAGAAAAACGAGTGTGCTTTATCTAAAAACTGAGTGAATGTCTTTCCAGAGGCGCAAAACTACTACAAAAATGAAACCTCCCATTAAGTTTGTAAGTTTTCTCGTTAATTAGTCGACCAGTTTAGAAAAATTTTAAGGCCACACGTGTGTTGCACTAAAATGTTCAAACACATTGCACGCCCATTTGCAGACCAATTTGTCTGAAAAAATAAATTATAAAACTCCTGTTTCTGCAACGTGCATTATTCAAAGCATATACGTAATAATGCAAAGGCATGATATCAACAAGTTATCCTAAGAACTTATTAATCCCCATTTCCAAGTGCGCATCTATTCCGCTTTCATTTAGGCTGGGTACGGATTCGTTCGTTTCTTCCAAATGCTTCAACATCGTTCATAGTAACCACTGGATTTGAGGTCCGATTTAATCTTCGTTGAATGGCAGTGACCGAACCCGGCAGGACCTCATTTCCAGTGGTTAGTATGAACGATGTTGAAGCCTTCGGAGATTCATTATATGAAGCTCGCACTCCGTAAACATTCAAATGATATGTGATATTCTAACTCTTGCATAATTTAGGTTATGATACTAGTAGCTGTCGAATTTATGTAGTAGGCTTGGTATGTTCAGTTAACAGTAAGTAGAACGAGTATCAGGCGACACAACGCTCTAAACCCACCTCAAAGAGAATTTATATAGTGAACTATGTTAAAAGTTAGGTATATATCATGCATATTGAAACCCAGTAGATGATTAGCAAATCTTGTGAACTACAGGTTTAACAATCAAGCGGTCAAGCATAATTCTTTTAATCAAGTTTGCGAGGTTGAAGCAAACCATTGTATTTAACCAGTCGTCGAACAACATAGCAAAACTACCGTCGATCACACGTACTGACGCGTGTAACTGACAGTAGTTTTTACTATATTTACTATAATCAAGGTTGCGATCTTGATATAAACACCTGATCCATTATTTACACACATTTTGCAGTATTAACTAAGCATTGCATAATGTAGAAAAGGCAAATCATTCAGTAGAATGGTTTGGTTTCTCTATGGTTAGAACCACCGACTCGGAAGCAGACTGGCACATGTTCGAGCCTGTTCGCGGTGAGTTCTGGGCAGTAATCCAAATTCCCAATAAGGACAAAACCGGTCTACTGGATAATTGACATTTTCTACATAATATGATGCTTATTTTATCCTTCAAAAGTTAAAAAATAGTATTTATTTTTATATCAACCTTGCAACCATGATTAAATTAATTGTTATCACCACCCGCGCAATCAATGATGGTTTAATTGAAAGAGCGCTCGTTCAATCATTATTCTATAAAATCCACACACGATGGGTCTTCATAGCATACTCATACCAAAAATAAGAACAACAACCATACATAAAAAGGACCACAATAATTGTAAGTATGTATCAGGTGTTGCGAACATAGTAACAAATTTGTTCAGTTGTGACCAGAAGGATAAACCAAAGGCAGCATGAACGGAAAGTATAATCTCATGCACATTCGTTTCGTGCTTACTGGCGACTCATCAGTAGGAGCCGGTATTACGCCCTTTAACCACTATATATTCGGGTGAGGAATGTGGGATAATATGATGGTACAATCTCCTAGACGAATGTGTAAACCTGCAGTAGTGAAGCTAACATCATATAAAGTCTCGACAATGCGACTTCAACGCCAACTCACTCTATATAATATATATACCGAGTCTGTAAAGGATACTAACACTATGGCTATTGTGTAAGTACCCGATACCAACATTATAGTACCGAAAAGGTACATGTTATTAACACTATGATTTCCGAGTCGGTACATGGTACCAACATAATGGATATCAATGTATGCTATAGTTCACCGAAATTGAGAATTACAACTATTTCTGAACACCTGTTACTCAAGTAAATCCATACACTCTAACAACAATGATTCACTGAAGTTAGCATGAACAAAATTTGTAATCGCATGCAAATTTGCATTACATACTTACTCATCAGTAGGAGACGGTACTGCGCCCTATACCCAATACTTGTTTGGTCAATAAATGTTGAACAGGCGGAAAGTACAAATTCCTATAGGAATTTGCGTTTCAAAAGTAATTAAGTTAACTTCATATAACACAAACAATGCATTTCTGAATAGGCAAAATTTCACCAAAACTAAGAATTCCTACTTATATAAACCTGGAACTCCAGCAGATCCATACACTCTGGCTTTGTTCGATCAAGCGTGTTGAAACCATTTGTACACCTGGTAAATATAATATGTAGTGAGATGGCTCGGAAGTCGCATTGTGGAATACTTTATATGAATTTAAACAATAATTGATTGCGCGGGTGGTGGTAACAATTCTTTAAATCAAGTTTGCGAGCTTGAAGTAAACACCAATCCCGTTGTATTTAACCAGTCGTCGAAAAACATAACAAAACTACCGCTAGCTACAACGCACTGACGCGTTTCGACCTTCGATGTATGAAGTTGACTCAATTACTGCTTGAATACACAATCGTATAGGAGATTGTACCGCCCAATTGTCCCACATTCCTCACCCAAATATGAAGTGGATAAAGGACGTAATACCGGCTCCTATTGATGAGACACGAATGGTTCATGCTGACTTTGGTATAACCTTGTGGTCATATTTGAATTAGTTTGTTACTAGGTGCACAATACCTAATGCATATGTGCATATATATTATCTCTCTGCAAAAAACAATGTATAATTAAGTAGTAATACTATTATTTGTTTACATATCTTTTAGTACTATTTGAATTTACTAGTAATAAGTTACGTGATAACTTAAACATAGGTTGGAATAATTAATTATAGAAAGGAAAAAAATCATACAACTGTTCCTTACCCATACTCAGTAACGTTTAACAGTAATTAAAAACTGAAAATGTAAAAGAGTTAATGAGAGCATTAATGCACATTGGAAAATTCTGCTCCCATCGCATTGGTCACTTAATTACGCTTACTCGTTGCTCAATTGAATAATAAGAAAGCAGTTGATAAAATTGTCCATTAACTGTGGCATTCAGGCGAATAGTTCTCAAGAAGGAACTTGCTTTTAATTTTATGTCAATTCGAACAGCCAAAATATTTGAAGTATGCGAAGACCAAGAGGAAAAAAATGGGAAATATTTCCTAAAATAGTAAAAATATTCGCCAAAGAAAAAAATATTGATTGTTCTAACCAATCATTCAGCTGTCCAAAGAAAAGAAAGCATCGGTTAAATTTAAATCACGTTTGGAAAACTATACACGCATCTCATTTTCTCACTTGTCGCATTAAAACTGAAACTATCATCTTTCACGTTTGACGTGTTTCGATCTACCTAATTCCTTACGACGGAAAACGAATTACTAAAGTGCGAATGGTTAAACTATAGGATTAAAATTTGTCTCAAATCAGAACATTGTATTTTAATTTATACAATCAAATACACAAGACACTTATTACCCGGGAAGAATTGAAAAAATAAAATTAAAATGACACAGTAGCGCTTTTGCTCCATTTTATCAAATGATTAATTGTAGGTATCATCGAAAAAAATTATTTTTTATAATTAGAAAACTGTCCACATAAAGAAGTATTGACAAAATAGATATTCGTATAAAATGTTCAACATAGAGGAACAAAACTAACCACATAATTAAACGAAGAATTGTTGCGCGGGCGGTGATAGCAATTACTTTAACCAAGGTTCTGATCTTGATATAAACACATGACCCATTAAGTGCATACATAGGTCATTGTTTATAGACTATACATTGTTTCTTGGAATGTAGTAGGCTCTTTCCTCGCGAACAAGCCACTCTTTTACGGATGCGGCCAGGATCAGATTTAAATTTCGCTCCATGCATTTGCCTTAATTCCGTTCGAATTTCTATGCCCGGAAAAAGGATACATTTGTGCAGAGTAATTTCGGAGAAATGTACACTTCTGCTAGGAAACCTGCAGCCACAGCCGATAGCGTTCCAAATAGTATCTGGAGCGCAATACATGAAAAAAATTACGAAAGCCTCTGCTTGTCTTCCTATAATAAGGCTTGGGAACTTGTCTACTACCTCGTCTAACACTAAAGCTCTCCAAATGCAGCATCTGCTGCAACACTGAGAGGACAGCGCATCCTGGTTCCTAGATTTTGGCAATGAGAATTCTGCCAGCGACGCAGCGTATATATATGCATTGCGGTTTGATCCTCGCTAGTCAGTTTGTCGTCGTAATCTGATGATGATCATGGAAGGTCGAAACGCGTCAGTACATGTGACTGACGGTAGTTTTGCTATGTTGTTCGACGACTGGTTAAATACAATGGGATTGGTGTTTACTTCAATCTCACAAACATGATTTAAAGAATTGTTACCACCACCCGCGCAATCATTGATTGTTTAATTATATGTTATATATATATATATATATATATATATATATATATATATATATATGGGGAAAGTTGCAAACGTAAAGTTCTTTAATGCATAGAAATTGTGCAGCCGGAATTTCCAGTCCAGTACAATTTACGCGAGACTCCTAAAGGTAAGAGTCGCATATCGAATTTTGCTTTCCATATTTATGCATTGCCGATTGATCCTTGCTAGTCAGTTTTCCGTCATACTCTGATGATGATCATGGAAGGTCGAAACGCGTCAGTACGTGTGATTGAAGGTAGTTTTGCAATGTTGTGCGATGACTGGTTAAATATAATGGGATTGGTGCTTACTCCACGCTCGTATATTTGATTTAACGAAGTGGTAGAGTACATTTTAGTGTACATCCACATAAAGAAGGGTACCGGTACTCATGAAATTTATACTAGTTTGCTGTGTACTGTGTGGAAAATGTTTAATTTTATTATCCTCAGAAGGATCCGAAACGAGTGAATGAAACGAACAAGGTCAACGAAGACAGAATTTCGACCAGGAATGTCATGCGTGAACCAAATTATTGCACGCCGTCGCATTTTTGGAGTTACGCCATCGGTGTTAGAAGTCAAACGTTGTTAATCTCCTAGACCACGCAGTCGCCTTCAGTTTTGTCTCGCGTGAAATTTTATGGCCACCTAGGCTTAATTATGACACACAGGTCAAATAGTTCGATTACTCAAAGCCTGTTATAGTGACGCATTGTCTCGTGTCCGCAAAATAAGTGTCAATCTGAAACTTTCGCGATTGACCCCGGCATTCGCCAAGGATGTTTCATCACTCCCACTCTGCTTGATTACGTTGCCGATGCAGTTTTTGCTAAGGGCACGGCCTTTAAGTCATAGAGTGGAGGTGGGTCGTGACGATGGCCAAATTGTTGACCGCGAATACACGGACGATTCGTTTCGGATGGCAGAAAAAGAATATGAGCTCTAGAATGCCACTAAGTGTACTCAAAATGTGTCTATCCGTTATCGTCTAAAGTGTAGCGAATCAAAAACCGTTGTTTTGGTTAATATCGATCCGAAGCGTAAGATCGTTCAAAGGAGCGCTCTACTGCCAGTTTTCAAGGATAGCATTTAACAAAGATCTCTGAAGACGTAAAACGGATCGTCATTTTCCAGGATTTCCAGATGTATTAGTTTTTCAGCTAATACCTTTAAAAAATTGTGCAAACACCCTTGGAGTCTCTCATCTAAGCACCAAGTTCAAGATCGTAAAGTCAGTTATACTGTCGGTCCTGCCATGTGCAGATGATACACTATAGCTGCTAGTGCCTGGGAAGCCTTGCTAATCAAGGCCTTTGCTCGATTTGCTGTAGGTCATTGATATTTAAGTGTCATCAGGCATTAATCACGAGCAAAGTTTATGAGCTAACCAGTTCCATACCGCCAATTTATGACGTACCATTAACGTTGGGCATTGACATCAAGCGTGAATTGCGCTGTCTTAGCTTAGGTTTAGGATTCCAATTTCACACCATGTTTGGCTGGAATCTCGAGAGTGGTAAGCCATCCATCTCATGGCCGGATGTTATTATTTGCGCAGTCGATCACTTGATCATGATGCACAGCAATCGCAATATCAAAGGGACAAATATGTGGATCTAGCGACAAACAGGTTGCCGTGGATATACCTGGTAATGTATACCTTATTGGCCTTGACTCCTTTGGATTCCACTACGCGGGGGATAAAGGTCTCCATTTATTTAACTTTAGTGTACATATTCATCATAAATTCTTACCATTATAATTTAAATTAATAGAACCTGCTAAGGTAACATGGTCTCCATACGATAGAGACTGATCGGGGATGACAAGTGGAGACGTTAGTTCAAACGTGATGTCACATGCGATCCACACAAAGAAGCTACTGAGCATTAAGTCATTATTTGTTATATCACAGAAAATGCAGATGGTTCACTGCTAGGGAGGCGTTCTGGATGAAATGCGACACTGAAACAAATGTGCTCTGTTTCGAGTGCTGACCTCGGCAATTCTGACAAGTACTTGATGAGTACCCATTGAGGAGGAAAGCAATCCACATTATGAATGTAATAACTATCTTAGGCTATGCTTATTTTATACGGACAATATTTGTTTATAATAAAATCCTGTCATTACAATTTAATTCAATTTTATTTACTCGAGTAGCATGGTTTCTGTTCAATAGTGACTGATCGGAGACGGTTCGTTGAAAATTTGGATCCAAAGCAATGCCACAAATGGTCCACATAAAGGAAATAATGAACGAAAATATACAAGTTGGTATATCGTTGCAAATTCAAGAAGTGCGTAGCTGGGATTGCGTAATGGGGCTGCAAGACATCGGGACACTGGCTTGATGCACGGAATCAGCAATTTTGGAAAATTCATATTGAGTTCTTATTAATTATATAATAGAACGGAGTAATACAGAATTATTTATTTGGATTCAAACCACATATGTTCTATCGAATATTATGAACGTCATTTACACAATATACGGAAGACATTTGACACAGATAGGTATATAAATTAAAACAACATACAAAGACTGTTAATTTAAATAAGTTTGTACACATATAAAGTATAAATAAGCAATAGTACATTACTCATTCAAAAGTACAATGCTACGTTTAAATTCATAATGGGGTTCACACAGGAGTGACGCACACGGACTAGAATATAAATTATAAAAATTGCAGTAAAACATATATATTTAAAGTAGGTACAAAGCTGGTTATTCGAGATAAATTAAGAATAGCTCCACAGTTAACAACCATGCAGAGACATCATCGTAATCAGATACCAACAGGTCTTTTTGGGAACATTTATTTTTAATTTTTATCGCTAAGTAGTTTAAACGACATCATAGCGTGAGGCATCTCTCTTTACCCGGTTGGTAATTGATTGCAATTTTTTATAATTCTAGAAAAATAAAAAAATTCAAGCAAGTTATCCTATTATAGGAGGTAGAATAGCCGATAGTCCACACCTTGTCATTGGTCTATGGTTTTCGCTATGGTACACATATACACACTCGTGTATTTGTACCGTCCTATTGTCCCACATTCTTGATCAAAATATATAGTGGTTAAAGGGCGAAATACCGGCTCCTACTGATGAGTTGCCAGTAAGCACGAAGCAAATGTGCATGCGATTATACTTTCCGTTCATGCTGCCTTTGGTTTATCCTTCTGGTCACAAATGAACGGAATTGTTACTAGGTTCGCAACACCTAATACATACTTACACACTCATCTGTTTGTTTGAATGAATGATTTTGATACCATTACATAGCCTTCTAAGTCATAACGGTTGCAAAGTTCTACAGTTTAGTCTATAAGCATACATTTTGTGCTCTACTGGAATAATGTACTCCACTACATTTTGTGTCACGTCTAGCACATTTGTTTTACTTTTTATTGGATTCCAAATGGCGGCTGTGTATTCCAAGATAGGCCTAATCCAAATGATATGCATTTCTAGCTGAATACCATTCGCGAATAAGTATCTCTTTAGTAGCACCTATATTTTATTAGCGCATCCAACAATTCTCCCTATGTAGACAGACCACAGTTAGGACGTGTCCTGCTGTAACTAATCGAGTGGTAAACCTCTCTAAAATAAATCTTAATGAGAAACAGCTGGAAATGCTTAATCGTGGTCTGAATACAGCTATCCAAATTGAGAAATCACCAAAAAATGAGATAATTACTGAGGCTGTTAAAACAGCACAATTCCTCTCAGAGAAGGATAAAGTTAGGTTTGAATTAGACGTAGCTGCGGCTGTGCTAACATACGCAGAGGAAAAATATAAACCAAATTATGAAATAAAAAGTCTCAGGAAAGAGTTAATAGCAAACAGTGTGATATGTTTGAAAGCAGACAAAGGAGGAGCGACGGTTCTGATGAGTCAATCTGACTATAATGATAAAATGTATGAACAACTAGACAATATAGAGGTATACACTAAAATTAATAAAGATCCTACGGATAAGCTACAAGGAGAAGTTAAATTATTGGTCAATAACATGATTGCTGAAGGAGAATTAGATCAAGCGCATGGTAACGCTCTCATACAAAGAGATACAGTCGCTCCTAGAGTGTACGGTTTAGTAAAGATACATAAACCAGGCAACCCTTTGGGAGTTATTGTTAATGTCCAACACTCTCCAATTATAAAATGTCTAAGTTTCCGTCATAGAATAAAGAAATATTCGTACTTCTTAGACAATACTTTGATGAATTCATACCATTTGATTGAGATTGTAGATAAATGTGAGCTTAATGAAAAC
>JAQBSW010007570.1:0-39999 GCA_029291075.1 Eudiplozoon nipponicum | reverse complement strand
TGTAATAACACAGTGGCTACTATGTCCGTCCCGAAACCAGCATCATTTTAAGGAATAGAACTTCGTGTAAACACTATGCTTACTGAGTCGTTACGTGGACCCAACACGATTGATATAAATGTATGCTAAAGTTAACCAAAATGGATTATTACAATTATTTCTGAACTTCATCCAAGCAGACTAGACTTGATCGGTAACAGGGATCAAATTTCGCGATACTCATGACAATATTCAATTAATCATATAAGAGTTAGTTAATGTTTGTCACGGAGAACTGAAATATGTGCAATATTGTTTTATTTGTGGCTCACATAGACATCACGATAATAAAATATAATCACTTGCGCATTCATTTCGGACATCTGGCGACAAAATTGTATGAGACGGTATATTACTCTCAAACCTCTGTGTATTCCGGTGAGCAATGTGTGGAAATTTGACAGTATAGTTTCTTATACGAATGCAGTAATGAAGATAACATTGCATTAAGTATTCCATATTGCGATTTCATGGATAGCTCATCAAATATAATATAAAATAACTTTTTTATGGATAAGAAAACAACGGTTATTGTGACTCTATTCGATACCAAAATTTTGTAAATGAGAGTGTACATGGTATTAAGACAATGGTTTCTCAGTCAATACATGGAAACAACACAATGGATTTCATTATATGCAAATGATTACTATACTTGTGAATTACAACTATTTCTGAACAGATGCTACTTCAAAAAATTTACACACTCTGTCCTCGATCGTTTTCTGTAAAAGCATTTCGCGTAAATCATGAAACCATTCAATTAATTATATAAATTTTCGAAACGATTAATGTCGGACAGCCAATATATATGTGCAAATTATATAAAATACTACAAGAAGGATAATCCAAAGACAGCTTACGCTGCTGTGTATTCTCATGGACAATCTTTTTATGTTTATTGGCAACTAATCTGTAGAAGTCGTTACAACGCCCTTTACCCACTGAAAAACTGCGAAGTTAAGGCTATCATTATATTAATTCTTCGACAACGCTCCTTCAAAACATACTCAGTATATATAACATTTATTCCGGGTATCTATATCGTAACAAAACTAAAGTAATTGTATCAGTACGCGATAGTGGTTCAGAGTCAGTTCTTCGTTGCAGCAACATGGAGTTCAAAGTATGCTAAATTTTACCATAATAGAGTATAACACTTATATCTGAACAGATATTACTCCACAAAATCATAAAGTCTGTCCTCGATTGTTATCCGTTATCACAGTAGGGTATGGTAAAAACTTCTACTCGAATGAGACTACAAGTCTAATCTACATATATATATATATATATATATATATATATATATATATATATATATATATATATATATATATATATATATTGTCATGGGTACGAACACTATGGGTATTGTATCACTACCCGATACTAAAATTATGTTTCCTGAAAATGCAACTGATTTTAAATCTGTGTTTTCCGTGTAAGTTACTGGTGCCAGTACGATGGATTTTATTGTATGCTAAAGTTCAACACAATTGAGAAGAAAAAATGTGCTGAACAACTTTATTCCAGAAAGAACTTACACTTTGTTATTAATCGATATCAGTTACCACATTTCGCGGTCATCTAACACACACACACACATATATATATATATATATATATATATATATATATATATATATATATTTGTGCGTTTGGTGTTGCGCAACTAGAAACATATTTCTTTCAAATATTATCAGAAGGAAAAAAAAGACAGCATGAATCTAAATTATATTCTCGTTATACTTGTATTCGTGCCTACTGGCGACTCATCAGTAGGAGCACTTAATACGCCCTCTACCCACTATATGTTAGGGTGAGGTTTGTGGGATAAAAACAATACAATTTATCATAGCATTCTGCAAATCTGTAATATTGAGGCTAACTTCATATTAAGTATTCGACAATGTGTCTTCACAGCTTACTCACTATATATAACATATTTACCAGTGTAGAGGCTCCAACCCTATTAGTTAATGAGAACCCCATAGATGCCAAGTCTGTTTCAGTCTTAATACTGCTAATTAAGTCTGATAAGCCAGCATTCTCGTCCATATTTATAAAGTTCATGCCTGCAATACCGTGAGCTTATTTGTTAGTGTCTTCAAACTTAATATTATCTACCATGTTGATCGAACTTAAATATATCTTTGATAACTTTTTCTTAGGCAACGCTCTGTGTACTTCTTACGTACCAATACACCCGAATTAAATAATCTGGAAAGAAATAAGACGAGAAAACAGAGTTATTAAATTACCTATTCCAGAACGACCCAACATGTACGATTCAAAACACTAACATTTTAGCTCTTGTATATTGTGAAAATCAAGAATTTTAAACCAAAATGTAGAGAAAAACGAATTCAGCTTGCTAAAGTAAGTCACGCCAGGTGAGGTACTGCTATCCGAACTCTAAAATTACGCAAAATTCAAAAGTATATATACTGCTAAGTATTTAAACAAAGAATGTTCTAGAAAAAACAAATAATTAATTTTTAAATAATATTCATTTCAATCAGCCTCGGTGGTTTAAATTTATCAATAAATATCACTTTAATTTTGTCGGTGGAAATATTTTCCTAAACATACACGATCTTCTCAAAGAAGACGGATAAAAATAGACGTAATCGTAGTTCTCCGGCTGACGTTGTACTCTTTCTGAACAAGTTGTGCATACGGGTGCCTCTGTCGTCGACATTGCGCCCTGTTCAGTTGTCACTGGCACTGCTAGTTCGTCTGACATTTACGGAAAGTTGTGATCTTGTAAGTCGGTAAAATATGATGTCGTTGTGTTCAACAACGCGTCTTGTTAAAGTTGTTGCCTTGAATTTTGTGCATGCGGATCAGATTGCACACATCAGATTCGTCCTTGGAATAATGGTCATCCAACTCAAGTAATTCCATAGGAAAATCGTGTACCCAGCTTGTTCCACTAGAAGATCTTAACGTAGCTTTTACTTCAGGATGAACCCTTTCTATCATCCAATTCGCTCGTCGATTGAATGCGCTAGTATTCAATACATTTCTTCCCATGATATTAAGAGATCTTACGATTAGCTCAGACATAAATTGACTACCGCCATCACTAGTGACTTTCCGAAACACCATAATGCGACATCCAATTATGTGGGAACGCATACGAGACTACTTGCGCTGTCATATCCTTCAAAATCGCTACTTCGAATTGGCAACTAAAACTATCTACCATTGTTGGCAAAAATTGTTGACCGTTGATTTCAGATATCTCGACATGTCTGAACCGTTCAGTTGTTATCTCAATATTCTGTATCTCGGTCCCTGGTATGTCTCTTTACCTTACAAGTTTGACATTTGACACAGGCTCTTACCCATACCCGTACATCTTTAGACATGTGCGGCCTTATGTATCATTAACTTATCGAATGGTGGCCTTTATGATTGGATATCTCATATCGTGTAATTATTGGATAATTTTGCACGTCACTCCAAAGGCAAATATAGTGGTGGTTGATCTCTGGACGTTTCGCATAACAACAACCTGCTACTCAGGAGATTGCAAACATATCCTGCTCTCTTGGACAAAACTAACGTAAAGGGATCCAATCCTTGAGCTTCTTGAATTTATTGACTAAATTGTTTGGATAATCTCATAGATTCCTCAATGGACATTGGTGTATCAGCTCGAAATCTGCTTCATTCGCTCTGCTAAGTACATCTCCCACCACATTCTCTTTACCAGGAATATGAGTGAAATCGAATTCTGCTAATCGGGTCATCTAATTGATTTCAGATTTATGATTATAAACTTAAAATGTAATTATGTATTAGGTGTTGCGAAACTAGTAAAATATTAGTTAAATTGTGACTAGAAGGATAAACCAAATACAGCATGAACGGAAAGTATAATCTCATGCACATTCGTTTCGTGCTTACTGGCGACTCATCAGTAGGAGCAGGAATTACGCCCTTTAACCACTATATATTTGGGTGATGAATGTGGGATAATAGGGCGGTACAATCTCCTAGACGAATGTGTAAACCTATGGTAGTTTTCTAGTAGTTTCTAGTAAAAAATGTGAAATTGAATATAGGGCTCACAATCATTGTAATCTCGTATACATTGAACTTGGTTTAGATATTGTTTGTGGCGGAGAACTAATATATATGCAATTGTGTATTAGGTGTTGCGCACTATGTAAATGTTAGTTCTAATATGACCAGAAGGATAAACCAAAGACAGCATAAACGGGAAGTTTGATCTCGTGCACATTCGTTTTGTGCTTACTGGCGACTCATCAGTAGGAGCCGGTATTACGCTCTTTACCCACTATATATGGGCGAGTAATGTGGGAAAATAGGACGGTACAATCTACTATACGAACGTGTAAACCTGCAGTAGTGTAGCTAACTTCGTATAAAGTCCTCGACAACGTGTATTCAGAGCCAACTTTCTTTATACAAAAGACATGGAACTGCTATGCCGTCACGAACCTTCACTTTATTCAGTTTATACAACAAAAATCCTTGATCGTTCAGGTAGTTATAACAATTCCTTAAATAACGTCTGCGAGTTTGATGTTTCTACCAATTGAAATAAATCCAAACCAGTCCTTGTACATAAAAAGAACTATTAGCATTCACGCATAATAACGCGTTTCGATCTTCCAAGTTAACCATCAGAGCACGACGGCAAACAGTCTGGTCTGGACCGAACAAAAGGGAATATATAAGGAATACAAAATTAGATATGCGGTACTCATTTATACACATATATAAATATTTTTCATGACTAGAAATGTCAGCTGAATAATATCTATGTAGTCACGAAATTTATATTCATGCAGCTTTCTCCACATTTCCATAAGTTATACAATCCAAAAATAATTTATTGCGCGAGAAATATTATCGTGTCTTTAAATCAAGTTTGCGATCTGTGTTGTGCGACTTAAATGCCATAAGAGTGATGTTTATTTCAAGCCAGAAAATTCGATTTTAACAATTTATAGCAATTATTTGAATGAAGTTTTAGGTTTTTAAATGAGCAATTCGTCTTCTTCGAATGAATGTCGCACTGCAACTTTTCATTGAAGTTTGATGCCCGTTAGTCAGATTTCCGTCTTGAATTTACCGTGTGCTTAAGATAAAAGTTATGAATTTAATGTAATACAAATATGTATTAGAAAACGACATTATGAATATGGCAAATATAAACAGGATATCAACGCGGTTAATGAAAAGGACAAAAGTCTGTAAATGTATTGGTATATAAAATAACTAGAAATTAAAACGTCGTGTTTTAATGCAAATATTGAAAATGCCTTGAAGAGTTATGCCGTAAAAGTGACAAAACAGAAAAATAATGTTCTCTTTTGGAGAATTTATGCAACAAAAATACCGCTTTTTAAAATAATCAAACAAATAAAATCACCCTATTTTGGTATAGTAAACGAAAAACCATCTTCAAACATATACACCACCACTGTAATATTTGTTCAAATGTAACAACACACATATAAGAGGAACATAACTGGTGTGAAAAAACAAATACAGGCCCAGTGAGACAAAAATCATCAAAAGGAGTAATGACTCAAAGTTAAAATGTATATTCATATGTCTATAGAAATGATTAAATGAACAATTTCTCTAATGTTCTTCTTGAATACGAGCTTTAACGAAAGTCATCGTACAATTGCTATGTGCAAAAAACGAAATTTAATAGATTAAGGATGAAATCAATTTACTGCATGTTATCACCACCTGCGCAACCAATACAGTATATATATATATATATATATATATATATATATATATATATATATATATATATATATATATTCAATATCACTTCCCCGAGTAGCGAGAATTGTATTTGGTGGTGGTGATTGTATTGATGTTTCCCATTTTGCGGTTAATAGTCGCAACTGATGGAGGGATGATGCACCGAGCATTCGTCAAATGTGACTCTATTAATTCGGCATGCTCTGCCTCAACACGCCACTATCCGCCTTTGCCATGTTCCCCATTTCAACGTGGCATTTTCTCAAAGCGGTCATTCAACGACAACCTGTGCCGTATGGAATTCTTTAACACAGAAAAGAACGAAGAAATACAAAATGCAATAAATAATGTGCAAAGAAACCAGCGAAATTCAAATTTTGTAATGTTTATTAGCGAATAAACACGTGCATGCATTATGAAATAGACATTAGAAGCCAGGGTCCACACATCACGTGCAACTAGATTACTCTGAATCATATTAATTAGAAAAATGCATTGAAATTCTCTTCCGCCTTATATATATTAAACGTATCAACATATATGGCCTTACAGTCTAGAAGCCACAGATTTAAGAGAGGTATAATAAATGCAATATAAATCCCTTATTTCGCCATAAACCTAAGTCGAAAGAAATTTAAAAATCAATATTATCGAATATCGTCTTCATTGATTGATACTTGCACGAGAACCTTGTCGTTTAGTGTGTAAGTTAAACAAGCTATTTCTTTAGTCACAGTAACCAGATTATATCAGCAAGAAAGAGAGTTCATCTGTGAGTAAGTGTTTTGATTCTTTTTACCTGGTTTTCGGATTGCGTACCGAAATATTTGAATCCACTGTCATCATGATTTTTGCAGATATTTCGGGCTCCAATTACGGAGCCCTTTTTCAATGCCAAACACATCACACACTTAGTTGACAACCAATATGTCAAGTGGAAATATTAATTTAAACCGCCTCATTTATACTTGATTTTAGATCTCTTAAGCATAACGTTTTTTTATAAAAATGTTAGGAAAGTGTATGTTAAATTGGTTTGTGTATGTGTCTACATGTATACACTCTTCGCAATGAGATTACAGTGATATAATGACAATTAATGACAACTCACTAGATAAGCGTACGTCATGCCTGTGTGTATGTGTTCTCGTTTGTTTTGAATTGAGGAGTAATCAGTTAATGCAAGTGTACACTCAATCCAGTGAAATTACAGCGATTTGGCAACATCTGACTATTCACTGGATAAGCGTGTTTGTGTGTATGTGCGTGAGCGTTTACTTAAAACTAAGAGCTAATCTGTTACATGTAATTACAGGCACGTGTAACGGTCATACAAGTAAAACTAAAATGATAACTGTCATTTCCTAGCTGCACACGTCAGACCTATTTTACACTTACTTTTCTAAATGAAGTAATTACGAGTGGCATTTCGGTGAGGAGGGGGAATGACACTATTAATAGAGTAAATAATTAATAGGTAGTAAAATTAAATTAGAAACGGATAAAGTGTTTCAATAGGGTAGAAAGTTAAATTAAACGGTACGTAAAAGAAATTAAAAATTGCCTGATAAAGAAGATACTAGTAATAGTGCAAAGAAAATAAAATAAAAATAAACCTTGCCATCATGTATAGATAAATGTATGAAATATCTGCAAAAATCATGATGACAGTGGATTCAAATATTTCGGTACGCAATCCGAAAATCAGGTAAATTGTTTATTTCCTGTCTCGCAACATGTTTCTTTTAAATCTGTTTTGATTCTTGTTGGAAAACGCGCGAATTTATACACTCTAGATTACATTAATAATTGATTTTCTGAACCAGGTTAAGCAGTCATATTATCCAAACAGCTTATATTAAGCAAAGACGCTGAAAAAAACAATAAATTGGATTTATTAAGTTATTCTATAGGAGGTTCATAAACTGAGACATAATTATCTTCAAACTGTATATTTCTTTCGGAATAGTATGTAGCTGGTTGGTTAGCTGCCAGCATTCGTAAAATACACATAAACAGGTATATGTATTTGTGGTGTTATTCGAATCTTTAACTATGCAGACGATATCGTACTATTATTCGTCAATCGAGATGCAGCTCGGGCCACATTGAATAGATTAGCAGTCGTTGATCCGTATCTCGGTACCATCCAGAAATCTACGTGGACAGGGTTCGAACATAAGTACATCTGCTTTGGAATCTGCTGGTCTAACCATTGCTGGTAATTTAAATACGACTGATAATAAAAGTGACATTGAATCATATTTAAATCATTCAAAAATTAATCAGATAATGTCTTTCGCCAAAATTACGAAGAAGCATTATTTAATTCGATATTTTATACAAACGTAAATCCTGCAAAATATTATGTTAATGCGTGCAAGAAAATTACACAATCAACATTCCGTTCCAGTAGATTATAGTGAAGACTGCTATTTACTGCGTGTCAAGGCTTATCGTTTCAAAACACGTTAATATCTCTGTCATTTAATGTTGCATAGAACAATGTTGACATACAACGGTGGTCGAGGGGCATCAGGACGTGTAAATGATGGCAAGTTTACCAAGGGGTGCAAGAAATAAATATATTCGATCATTGCTAAAGTCATATCCGTAAGCAAGGCTTGAAAATTTGTAGATCATGAAATACCACAACAGACAAGTTTCAAAAAAGTTAATGCGCAATGAATGTACTAGAATCAATAATGATCTCTAATATGGATTAGTTATTGGTAGTCTTATTAGTAAGCGATATGAACCAAAAGAAAAACTAATTTAGTTTGAACGTTACTCAACGCGATTTATTTACGGCAATAGTCGAGTTTCAGTATTTTGATATCATTAGTAGTTGATAAATAATTATCGTAATTAAAGGCAGACCAGGTAGGATAATTCACAGGAATTCGGTGTATAAAAAGAAAGAAGATAATCATTTCCAAAAGAATTTTACAATAGTTGCATAATTCCACAAGACTGATAAAATTAAATAAATTTCATGAAAGTAAAATTCTTTGAATCACTTACCAAATGTTATCAGACAGTTCGTAATATGCGGAAGTTTTCTGATATCCAATTGCCACCAGAGTCTTTGCTGGTTTCCCTGAAGCTTCCATGGCCAGACAAATCATCAAAGCGTATGAAATTCTAGGCTTCTATATACAGTGAAATTTGTGCAGCTGCCGTCCATTCACACCAGTAATGTTTACGCCATGCGCTTTATTAGACTGCCTATCTACAAGCCCTTTTAATGCGTAAGAAATAGCATATTTTAAGTTTTACAGTTAAGAAATGACTACGATTTGCAGGCTTAAAACACAAGGTGTGCATCATGAAAAAACAATCAGGCATAAATGACCCAGGTACAGCTGTCCAAGAATCCACATCTCGATTTGGTATAAAACCCAAAAACTCATTTATTAGATGTACTCAATATTTCCGGGAAAACATCACGATTAGCAGACCTGCTATTCTTAGTGCGCGCAACGAACCAAAATTGGGCAAAATTGGCTCTGTTAACCAAAGCCTACATTGGAGACCCTGTGATTAGTAGAACTACAAAACTAAGTGAACATCATGTACCCACACCTGAAAACCATGACCAATGCGCAGGTGCAGAAGCCTAAAAGTCTACATCGGAGAGAAGACGCCGTGTTCAAAGATGTGGCGTGACGCATCATGAACTTAGCTAAGGTGCAGGTGCTGGATATTACACTATATACAATATCGACTAAAATACAAATATCAATAGTAAGAAGACGTTGTACCCAAGGTTGTATAGAGACAATACATTTCACAGACCAACAACACCTATTGCACATTTAATATAATCAAGGTTGCGAAATTGATATAAACACCTGACCCAGTAAGTACATAAATTTGTCAATATAAACTAAGATTTGTGTAGTGTAGAAAAGGCAATTCATCCAATAGACCAGTTTCGTTCTTATTGGGAACTCATTAGGGTACTATCCAGAATTTTCCGCGGACAGAGCTCGAACCTGGTTAGGTCTGTTTCGGAATCTGATGCTCTAACCCTGTCAGCGGCAAACTCTGGACATTACGTGATGAGTTCCTAATAAGGACGAAACAGGTCTACTGAATGAATTGCCTTATCTATACTGTGCAATTCTTACATTATTATGAAAATGTATGTAATTAATGGGTCAGTTGCTTACACCAAGTTCGCAAACTTGGTTATAGTAATTGTTATCACCACCCGCGCAACCAATGTTTCTTTAATTATATAAATGTTCATTTCAATGCCACTTCCCCATGTAGTGTGGTGTCTGTTCAGAAATGACAGATTGGGGACGATTAGTTGTAACTTTTATTTACCTTAGTTATTATATGACTGAAAATTGTGTAGTGAGCAGCAGGGTGGCTCAGTGGTTAGAGCACCAGATTCCGAAGCAAACAGGCCCAGTTTCCACCCCTGTCTGCGGCAAATTGTTGGCAATACATGATGAGTTCCCAATAAGGAAACCGGTCTACTGGATTTATGGCCTTCTCTGTACTATTCAATTATTGGTTTATACTGACAAAACAATTACACAATAATTGATTGCGCGGGTGGTAAAAATTATTTAAATCAAGTTTGCGAGCTTGAAGTAAACACCAATCCCATTGTATTTAACCAGTCGACAAACAACATAACAAAAATACCACCAGTCACAACGCACTGACGCGTTTCGACCTTCCTTGATCATCATCAGAGTACGACGGCAAACTGACTAGCGAGGATCAAACCGCATTGAATATACATGGAAATCAAATTTAGATATGCGGCTCTCACCTCTAGCAGTCTTGCATACATTGAACTTGACTGGAAATGTCGGCTGCACAATTTCTATGCATTCACGAACATTTACAGTTTGTAGCTTTCGCCACACAAATATATATAGACAATACAATTACACAATAATTGATTGCGCGGATGGTGGTAAAAATTATTTAAATCAAGTTTGCGAGCTTGAAGTAAACACCAATCCCATTGTATTTAACCAGTCGTCGAACAACATAACAAAAATACCACCAGTCGCAACGCACTGACGCGTTTCGACCTTCCTTGATCATCATCAGAGTACGACGGCAAACTGACTAGCGAGGATCAAACCGCATTGAATATACATGGAAATCAAATTTAGATATGCGGCTCTCACCTCTAGCAGTCTTGCATACATTGAACTTGACTGGAAATGTCGGCTGCACAATTTCTATGCAGTCACGAACATTAGCTGTTTGTAGCTTTCGCCACACACACATATATATAGACAATACAATTACACAATAATTGATTGCGCGGATGGTAGTAAAAATTCTTTAAATCAAGTTTGCGAGCTTGAAGTAAACACCAATCCCATTGTATTTAACCAGTCGACGAACAACATAACAAAACTATCGCCAGTCGCAACGCACTGACGCGTTTCGACCTTCCTTGATCATCATCAGAGTACGACGGCAAACTGACTATCGAGGATCAAACCGCATTGAGTATACATGGAAATCAAATTTAGATATGCGGCTCTCACCTCTAGCAGTCTTGCATACATTGAACTTGACTGGAAATGTCGGCTGCACAATTTTTATGCAGTCACGAACATTAACTGTTTGCAGCTTTCGCCACATATACATATATAGACAATACAATTTAACAATTGATTGCGCGGGTGGTGGTAACAATGCTTTAAATCAAGTTTGCGAGCTTGAAGTAAACACCAA
Organism: Eudiplozoon nipponicum; assembly: GCA_029291075.1. NCBI lineage: Eukaryota > Metazoa > Platyhelminthes > Monogenea > Mazocraeidea > Diplozoidae > Eudiplozoon > Eudiplozoon nipponicum. The sequence goes on along the minus strand of JAQBSW010007570.1, from coordinate 28,479 downwards.
CCCGATTGTATTTAACCAGTCGACGAACAACATAACAAAACTACCGCCAGCTGCAACGCACTGACGCGTTTCGACCTTCCATGATGATCATCAGAGTACGACGGCAAACTGACTAGCGAGGATCAAACCGCATTGAATATATATGGAAATCAAATTTAGATATGCGGCTCTCACCCCTAGCAGTCTTGCATACATTGAACTTGACTGGAAATGTCGGCTGCACAATTTCTATGCAGTCACGAACATCAGCTGTTTGTAGCTTTCGCCACACACATATATATATATAGACAATACAATTACACAATAATGTTCGTGACTGCATAGAAATTGTAACTCAGAAACCTCTTGTTAGGTTACTTCTCTAAATTTTTGGTTTACAAATTCTTGATCTCCACAATATACACCTGCTATCATTCTATGTGCTTCGAAGCGTACATATTGGGGCCGTACTGGAACAGGTAATTTAATAATTCTGTTTGTTGCGTCTTATTTATTTCAAAATAATTTGATTCGGGTGTATTGTAAGGTAAGGAGTACATAGTCCGTTGCCTAATAAAAAGCTATCAAATATATATATTTAAGTTCGATCAACATAGAAACGAATCTTATGTTTGAGGACACTAACAAATTAGCTCAAGATATTGCAGGCATGAACTTAATAAATATGGACGAGAATGCTAGCTTATCAGACTCAAATAAGTGTATTAAGACTGAAAACAACTTGGCATCTATGGGGTTCTCATTAACTAATAGTATTGGAGCTTCTACAAAATATGGCGATCGGGCTAATCCAAAAATATTCAGTCTACCAACATATAAATCCGAAAAAAATTCAATTTGGATAGGGTGTGACCAAATGCTATTCAAATCTTACCAGATTATAAACTCTATGGAGAAATTTGCTGCAGCATGGATGGCATTGCCAGAGAACTTCAGTAGCACCTTGGATAACTTTAGAAACAGAACAGCCTGGAAGTTCGACACAAATGTGTGAATTATTACGTCTATAAATGATGGGGTATCAATTACCATCACAGTTTTATGAACGCCTTTGTACGAAAGCTTCCGGGTTGAATATATCTAGAGATGTTGTGGATTCTATTTTTACTGCTGAGCTACCATCCAGGCTTAGAGCCACACTAGAGGTATTTGAACCAATGAATGGTGATTTACCAAGTAAACGGGGTGTATAAACAGCAGGAATCGCAGGTATACGCTGTAACGGCAGATTCTGTTATGGTGCAGCAAGGCAGGGCAGATATCGAAACCATCCTGACGCTACAAGAAAGTGTGCGTTACTAATGTAGAGAAGTTGCAGGTATACATAAAAAAATGGAAGATATGGCGAGAGCTATTTCGCAACTTCAGAGTCGGGAAAGAAATACTATACTTCGAGGGAGTCACTCGCGTCAACGCTTCGATGAGCCGCGCGTATGGTGTAACACACATTGTGAATATGGACGGTGCCAAATGCCAAGAATAGAATTGCATATACACGCGTTTAGGTGGACCCAAATGGAAAGGAAGCACTAGACCGGTAGAGAAAAATTCCTCACTGGGAAAAGTGTAAAACCCTCGCCAGAAGAAGCCATAGCGGGTTCCATTGAAATGACTCACAGATATGCCTTTAAAAGGCACTCTTAAGGCGAAATAAAAAATGCGACAATATCAGCGAGCACCGAAACAGACGACAAGAGGGTTTGATTCTTCCTAAGCGGAGATCTTGCAAACATTGCCGGGTTTTCCAGCAATAAATTCATTATTAGAGATGAATTAACTGCACTGGAGTTTCTCATCGAAACAAGTGCTGAAGTAAGCATAGTTAGGCCAAATGTCGTGGAAGCAAATTGCTTCACGTTTGATTATCAACTATGGGCCGCAAATGGTAATCCGATAAGAGTTAGGAGGATGAAATAACAGTCGGTAACCTTAGGCCAGAAATCTTCTTTTACGTAGAACTTTCTCGTAGCCGATTACAAGGACCATATCATTTGTGTGGATTTCTTTACTCACTTAAAACTGACTCTATATCCCAAAGCTAGGACTATCGAATAAGGCGTAAGAGTATTAACACCAATCGAGTCTAACACTTCGGTAGTTAGAACAGTCCTTTTAGCCAATCCTACAGTCGCAAATAACTTTGCCGACATCATCGAGAAACACCTTGCAGTGTTTCAACCTTTCAGTGCCAAGAGTAAAGGATTGAAGACAGGAGCAGAACACCAAATAGAATTGGTGGCTCCGTTGCCTTGTTCACCAAAGGCTCAACCATTGGCACAACACAAGCAAGAAATTGCTGTTTCTGAATTTCACCAATTGCGCGGAGAGGGAATTTGTAGAAGGTCAAAATCCAATTTAGCTTCCCCAATAATGGTAGATCCCAAACCTGAACCGGGACAATCAAATTTTTAGTAGAAATTATCGTTTATTAAACTCCTTGACGAAGGTTGATTCTTATCCTCTCCATCACCAGAGTACTCTGCTCCGAGACATAATGGGATATGAGGTTTATTCAACTTTAGATCTCCAGAAAGCGTAATGTCAGATACCAATGGAGGAAAGTTCTATACCACTCACCGCAATCAGATTTCCAGGAGGGGTATCGCATGAATTTCTTTGAATGCCTTTTGGTTTGAAGAATGCCAGTCAGACATTCCAGTGTTTGGCTGAAGAAGTCCTTCAGAATTGTCCATTTGCAAGGATGTACATGGACGACAGAATTATTTTTAGTCGATCACGTGATGAACATCGTAAGCAGTTGCAAACGGTGTTGACTAGGCTGGAACAATATGGATTAGTGGTCAAACTCAATATGAGCAAAATTTGATGCTCTTCAGTTGAATATCTTGGACATGTACTTTACAATGACGGCATTAAATCTTTGGAATCCAAACTATCAAGGGCGTAACGTTGCCCTGGACCGTGCGCCAGTTGCAAAGGTTCTTGGGCATGATCAGCTATTACCGATGATTCATTTCAGCTCTTGCCAGAATTCTAGAATCGTTAACACGCCAACTCACACGTGAAAAGAGCACGATAAAGAAGTCTTGGCCTATCAACTTGAGTCAAAAAAACCGAGAAAAATTCCAGAGGGCCAAAGAAATGCTAAATGCCATAACCACACTAGCCCCTTTAGATTGGGAGAAGCCACTCGTGTTAATCACAGATGCCTCAGATGTTGCAATAGGAGCAGTATTTCAGCAAAGAGATAAGGATTTAGTAAGACCGATTGGGTTTTATAGCTGAAAGCCTAATGATCGAGAAAAAGGTATGATACTTTTGGTAAAGAGCTTCTTACTGTATATGCTGCAGTGCTAAATTTTGACCATTATTTAGACAGTCATCAGTTCAAATTATTGACAGATCACAAGCCATTGATCAGCATACTTGGTAAAACAGCGAGGCTTAATTACTCTCTCAGGGTGAATTCTCAAATTACCCGATTAGCAAAGTTCGATTTCACTCTCTCTCATATTGCTGGTAAAGAGAATGTGGTAGCAGATGCACTTAGCAGACCGAATGAAGCAGATTTCGAGCTTATAAGTCAAGGTCCATTGAAGAATCTAGATGATTCTCCAAACAATTTAGTTAATCAAATCGAGGAAGCGCAAGGATTGGATCCCTTTACGTTAGTTTTGTCCAAGAGACCAGGATATGCTCGCAAAATCCTGAGTGACAAGTGGTTGTTATACGAAACGTCCAGAGATCAACCACTACCATATGTGTCGTTGGAGTTACGCGCCAAAATTATCCAACAATTACACGATTTGGGACATCCATCCATAAATTCCACCATTCGATTAGTTAACGATAGATACGTATGGCCGCACATATCTAAAGACATACGGGTATGGGTAAGAGTGGTGAGGGGACACAACTTGTACCAAATTCCCAAGAAACTCCATGAAATGTGGAGCCGGCTTATCCTCCAAAAGGAGTCAGCCGCAGTAAAGTAAAAAAAAAGTAAGAGCATTTGCCAAGTGTCAAACTTGTAAGAATTGGAGATATACTAGAACCGAGATACAGAATATTGGGATACTAACTGGACGGTTCAAATATGTACACAGACATTGTCGAGATGCCTGAAGTCAACCGTCAAAATTTTTTTCTAACAATGGTAGATTGTTCCAGTCGCCAATACGAAGTAGCGATTTTGAAGGATATGACAGCGCGAGAAGTCTTGTTCACGTTCCTACATAAGGTGTACTTGTGGAACAAGCTGGATACACGATCTTCTTATAGTATTACTTGCCATGCGCAACAGATTTAGGGAACAATTAGGAACTTCAATAGCAGAGTTGGTATATGGAGAACCATTAAGATTGCAAGATCTTCTAATACAAACTCCAAGTAGTCTTGATTGGACTTCAAGCTATGTAGATTGGTTTATATTAGTACTTAGTGATAATATTTGTTGTTTAGCGACGACAAAGTCTAGAAAAGTAAAAACCAAATGCTGTGTCCTCTGATCTAGGATCAGCTTCGCATGTTTATGTAACTAATGAAAATAGGAAGAACTGCCTGACACCATTTTACAAAGGATGACAGAAAAAAATTCGTTTCAGGTAATTGACGTGGATATTTGTTTTCAAGGTCACTGCCGTATCGTTCTGTCATCTGTGGATATTAGTGTATTTGGGTAAGTACACTTATTATAATAGCATATATTGCAAGAAATCTTATATTAATATTATATAGAAAATATTATGGATACAGAGCAATTAGCAGTTGGACTTTAGAAACGTAGTTTAAATAATAATTCTGAAGGATTTAGTTGTTCTAAATTAGATGACCATACCGCATACTTTAAGGGAATTAAAGAATTGTCAGTGACATTAGGGCAGAAATCACCATTTACGTAGAATTTTCTGTTCGCTGATATAAAGCATAACATCAATGGGATGGATTTTATGGTCCATTTTAACTTCGCTTTAGATCACAAATCTAGGACCATTGGACTAGGTACTGGGATAGTGACTTATGCTGAGACTGGGACCTCAGTAGTTAGGTTAGTGAGACTACCCAGACCCGTCGTCGCCGATTACTTGGTGGATTTCATCGAGAAACACCTCACTATGTTTCTACCCTTCAATGCTAAGCGAAAGGAATTGAAGACAGGCTTAGAACGCTAAATCGAGTTTGTGGAACCACTACCCTGTTCACTGAAGACTCAATCGTAAGCACAACATAAGCAGCAGGTTTATATTGAAGAATTTAAGCGGTTGAAGAAAGAAGGAATTTGTAGGCGTTCAACTTCCAACTTTGCATCTCCAATAGTGGTTGTTCCCAAACCTGAACCAGGTGATATGATTGTTTATTTGTACACACATTTATATTCACACCGTTCGTATACTAACATGTTTTGCTTTGTCTTTTAGCATGTATATCTGCATTATATGATGAATAAAGCCTAATATTTTAGGCAACTCTTTCTTCTGGCTTGCCGACTCTCTCTGCCCGTTTGCTGTGCTTGTTACTGTGATTCAGAACAATTTATTCATCATATAACCCAATCATGGAACGCCTACTCAGACCAGAAAGACTTGATGTTGAACCTAGTGCACCAGATGCAGCAAAACAATGGAATCATTGGTATCGTACATTCTGTGGTCTCCTGAAAGCAGTCGAATCCATGAATCCGGATAAATTAGACACTCTTATTTCCTACGTCTCTCCTAACGTATATGAACACATCGTTTACTGTGATACTGATATGATTGTTTATTTGTACACACATTTATATTCACACCGTTCGTATACTAACATGTTTTGTTTTGTCTTTTAGCATGTATATCTGCATTATATGATGAATAAAGCCTAATATTTTAGGCAACTCTTTCTTCTGACTTGTCTACTCACTCTGCCCGTTTGCTGTGCTTTTTACTGTGATTCAGAACAATTTATTCATCACATAACCCAATCATGGAACGCCTACTCAGACCAGAAATATTTGATGTTGAACCTAGTGCACCAGATGCAGCAAAACAATAGAATCATTGGTATCGTACATTCTGTGGCCTCTTAAAATCAGTTGAATCCATGAATCCGGATAAATTAGACACTCTTATTTCCTACGTCTGTCGTAACGTATATGAACACATCGTTGACTGTGATACATATGATCATGCTATCAAAACTCTAATGAATCTCAACAAATTTCTTAATGCCGCTAAAAAATATGGATTGACCTTAAATGAATCAAAGAGCATTTGCGCAGCTAAAGAAATTACTCTCCTTGGTTTTCAAATATCGAATGGAAAAATTAAACCTGATCCTGACCGATTAAAGTCTTTACAAGATCTCCCACCACCGTCGAATGTGCAATCGCAACAAAGAATTGTGGGATTTTTCGCTTATTATTCGCCGTGATCTCCAACTTCTCCGATAAAATTCACTCACTCGTTCATAATCGAACTTTTCCTTTGCCCGTCTCTGTGAAACAAAATTTCGATGATCTTAAAAAAGAATTAGCCGTAGCAACTCTAGCTTCTATTCGTTGTGATATTCCGTTTGTCGTCGAAACTGATGCTTCGGACGTAGCTATTGCTGCCACTTTGAACCAAGATGGAAGACCTGTGGCGTTTTTCTCTCGGACGTTGACGCCATCTGAAAAACATCACTCAGCTGTTGAAAAAGAAGCCTATGCCGTGGTTGAAGCTATTCAAAAATGGAGGCATTTACTTTTGGGTAATCATTTCAAACTTGTCACTGATCAAAGATCTGTTTCCTTTATTTTTGGCAATCAAAATCGAGGAAGAGTGAAGAACGATAAAATTTTGCGCTGGAAAATGGAATTATCACCTTACAGCTTCGATGTTGTCTATAGACCCGGAAAAGATAACAAACCAGCAGATGCACTAAGTCGATCCTTTTGTGGTGCGCTTCTAAATGGACTGGATTTAAAACAAATACATGTTTCGCTTTGTCATCCTGGAATTTCTCGTATGTTCCACTTTGTGAAATCTCGTAATTTACCATATTCTATTGATGAAATTCGAAAAATGACCCTGAGTTGTGAAGTGTGCTCTGAAATCAAGCCCAGATTTCCTTCGGCAATTCAAGGCCAATTAATCAAAGCTACCCAACCGTTTGAGCGGTTATCTATCGATTTTAAAGGACCTCTTCCTTCATCAACTCGTAATCGTTATCTACTGACGGTCATCGATGAATATTCTCGATTTCCCTTTGCATTTGCTTGTCCTGACCTTAGCAGTCACACCGTCATACTTCACCTGTATCAAATATTCGCAATGTTTGGGATGCCTTCGTACATTCACTCAGACAGAGGTTCTTCCTTCATGTCGACCGAGGTACAAAGTTTTCTTTGGGAAAATGGTATAGCTTCGAGTAGAACGACTCCTTATAATCCCAAAGGAAATGGACAGGTAGAAAGACTGAATGGTACCTTATGGAAATCGATCCTTCTCGCTCTCAGATCAAAAAGGCTTTCAGTTAAAAACTGGGAATGCGTGCTGCTGGACGCATTACATTCAATCCGTTCATTATTGTGCACATCTACCAACGAAACCCCTCACGAGCGTCTTTTTCGACACAATAGAAGGTCGACTTTTGGTAACACACTCCCAACCTGGCTTACTGTTCCTGGCAAAGTTTTACTCAAGAAGAATGCTAGAGTTTCTAAATATGACCCTCTGTGGAAGAAGTTGAACTAATTCATTGCAATCCTAACTATGCGCATGTTCGTTTTCCTGATGGAAGAGAAGATACAGTATCTATCCGTCAATTAGCCCCGAAAGGCTCCGACGCACTGATGAATGAAGCTGGAACTAATATGGGACTCTGTGAAAACGAACCGGTTGTTGCTGATGAACAAACCTCCTATAATGACGATACGATATTGATAATGTTAAGGCAAATGGTGAATCTACGGATAACTCAAATGCTCGTGACCTATCAGAGAATCTCGAAAACCTTATCAATCAACAACAACGTGTTCATCCTTATAAATTACGAAGTGGAAATGTTTAAATACTATGTTTTCTCAATCCTCTTTGAATTGTTACTATAACAGTCTTGTTCCGACTCTGACGCTACGCTACAAATCGCAGTGGAGGAGAATGATATGATTGTTTATTTGTACACACATTTATATTCACACCGTTCGTATACTAACATGTTTTGTTTTGTCTTTTAGCATGTATATCTGCATTATATGATGAATAAAGCCTAATATTTTAGGCAACTCTTTCTTCTGACTTGTCTACTCACTCTGCCCGTTTGCTGTGCTTGTTACTGTGATTTAGAACAGATACGTATGATAATGCTATCAAAACTCTAATGAATCTCTATGTCAGACCGAAAAATGAAGTCTTTGTTTGTCATATACTCGCGACTACTAAACAAGAAAATGGACAAACATTGGGTCAATTTGTTCAGATTCTGAAATCGTTAGCTAGTGAGTGCAATTTCAAACGAACTACGGCCGAGGAAAATCGAGACGATGCTCTGCGCGATGCCTTCATTAATGGAATCCAGTCCAATTCAATCAGACAACATCTCTTAGAACACAACTCACTTAATTTTCAAGCGGCTTTTGATCAAGCACGTGGTCTCGAAATGGCGGAAAAGCAATCATTATCATATCAAAACTGTTTGAATTCTGTACACACTGCAACGGTTCAGCCACTCAGTCCTCATCAACCTCCGATAAATCTACAGATAATCTTGTTGCTGCTGTTAAACAAAAATGTGAATTTTGAGGGTACGATTATCATTTAAGATGGAAATGTCCGGCCAGAAACGCTTTCTGTAAAAGTTGTGGAAACAAAGGACATTTTCAAAAGGTATGCCGCTCTAAGAATCACCGCCCAGTGGTTTCGACGCTTCATCCTACCATATCTGCAACTGTATTAGCTGCTGCTCCTGATTGTCTCACCAAATGTGTAATAAATCTAGAAGTCAATAACATCAATTTTCATGCTCTCGTTGATATAGGCAGTTCCTGTAGTTATGTTTCAGAAGCCTTCATTTTGAAAAATAATTGGAAAATTCACTCCTCACGAGAAACAATAACCATGGCGTCTAGCTCATTATCGAGTCATACCAAAGGCCATTGTTTTGTTTCGATTCAATACAAATCATGTGTTTATAAAAATATCAAGCTATCTATACTTTCTGATCTTTGTACTGACGTACTCCTCGGTTATGACTTCCTTGGATTGCATAAAAGTGTAAATATCTCTTTTGGTGGTCATAAATCGTCATTCACCGTCTGTTTACTGGAACCTGCATCTGTTACGTCCCCGCCTCTTTTCCACCATTTAACTGCTAATACCGACGATTCATTCCAGGTCTGGCCGGAATTTTAGGATCGTTAACACGCCATCACACGCGTGAGAAGAGCATGATCAAGAAGTCTTAGTTTATCAACTTGAGTTAGGAGGACCAGGAAATATTTCATAGGGCCATATAAATGCTAAGTGACATAATAACACTAGCACATGTAGATTGGGAGAAGCCTTTCGGGCTAATCACAGATGCCTCAGATGTTGCGATGAGTGCAGTGCTTCAGCAAAGAGAACAGGATATAGTAAAACAGATTGGGATTTATAGTCGAAAGCTTCGTGTTCTAGAAAAACGGTATGATACTTGTGGTAAAGAGCTTCTTGCTGTGTACGCTGCAGTGCTATATTTTGAGCATTATTTAGACGGTCATCAGTTCAAATTATTGACAGATAACAAGCCGTTGATAAGCGCACTTGGTAAAACCGCAAGGCTAAATTACTCTCGTTGGGTGAATTCTCAGATTACCTGATTAGCAGAGTTCAATTTCACTGTCAATCATATTGCCGGTAAAGAGAATGTGGTAGAAATGCACTTAGCAGACAGAATGAAGCAGATGTCGAGCTGATACGTCAAGGTCCGTTGAAGAATCTAGATGATTCTTCAAACAATTTAGTCAATCAAATCGAGGAAGCGCAAGGATCAGATCAAATTACGTTAGTTTTATCTAAGACACCAGGATATGTTCACAAGTGGCAAGTGGTTGTTATGCGAAAGGTCCAGAGATCAACTATGATCTTATGTGCCGTTGGAGTTATGCGCCAAAATAACTCAACAACTACACGATTTGGGACATCCACCCACAAAAGCCACCATTTGATTATATACATATAGATACGTACGGCCGCATATATCTAAAGACATGGGTAAGAGCCTGTGTCAAATGTCAAACTTGTAAGTTGTGGAGACATACCAGAACCGATATACAGAATATTGGGATATCAACTGGATGGTTCGGAAATGTACACATAGACGTCGTCGAGATGCGTTATGGTGTTCCGGAAAGAGTTTCTAGTGATCGCGGTAGTCAATTTATGTTAGAGCTTTCCATAAGATATCTCAATATCATGGGAATAAATGTATTGCGTACGAGCACATAGAATCCACGCGCGGATGGGATGGTAGAAAAGCTGCGTCGTGAACTGAAAGCTGCGTTGAGATGTACTGGTGGAACAAGCTGGATACACGATCTTCCTATTGTATTACTTGCCATACGAAACAGATAAAGGGCACAATTAGGAGCTTCAATAGCAGAATTGGTATATGGAGAACCAAAATGGTTGCCTGGAGGTCTAATAGAAACTCCAAATAATCTTGATTAGGCCTCTACCTATGTAGATTGGTTTGTAGGAGCACCTGGAGGTAAGATGTGTCGTTTAGCTCCGACAAAGACTAGAAAAGTAAAAACCAAATGCCACGTGTCCTCTGATCTAAGATCGGCTTCGCATATTTATGTAACTAATGAAAATAAGAAGAACTGTCTGACACCATTTTACAAAGTACCATATAAGGTCAAGAGAACGACAGACAGAAATGTCGTCATGGAAGTAAATGGCATTGATGATTGTGTTACTTTCGATCGTTGCATCCCACAATTAATCTGGATTGACGATAAGACTGAATTACTAGATGAGTTGAATGACCATCGCACCATGGACGAATCTGAGGTGTGCAATCCGATTACGCTAGAACAAAAAAACCAGCAACTTTTACAAAACGCGTTGCTGACAAAATCGACGTTAAGTCCCACCGAGTTACAAGATCATAACTTTCCGTCAACGTCAGACGAACTAGCAGTGCCAGTGACAAATGAACAAGGCACAACGTCGACGACAGAGGTACCAGTATGCACAATCCGCTCAGGAAGAGTTCAACGTCAACCGAAGAACAACGATTACGTCTATTATTAGCCGTCTTTTTTGAGGTGGTGTATGTAGAGGAAGATATTTGCTCCAAAACAATTAAAGTAACAATTATTGATAAATTTAAACCACTGTGGCTGATTGAAATGAATATTATTAAAAAAAAGAAAATAATCATTTAATTTCTATAGCAGACTTTGTTTAAAGACTGCAGTATATGTATTTTTTAAATTGTGTTTAATTTGAGTTTCTGTATTCTGTCACTGTTCTAGCGTGACTTCCTCAAGCAAACTACGTTTGACATTTTATTTCTCTATTTCGAATTTTACAAATCTTGATCTTCACAATATAATCCTATTACTAATTTATGTATTGAATCGTACATATTGGGAACGTTAAGGAACAGATAATTTAATAATTCTGTTTTTTTGCGTCTAATCTCTTTCCAGGTTATTGATTAGGATGTATTGTTACGTGAGCAGTACATTAATAAATTATTTAAATATATACATAAGTTTAATTAACATGGATGCTAATCTTAAGTGAGAGAACACGGAAGATTTAGCTCAAGATGTTGTAGCCATGAGCTTAATAGATGTGGAAGAGAAATCCAACTTATCAGACTAATATAGGTGTATTAAGAATGATTCAGACTTGGCGTCTATGGGATTCTCATTAACTAAAAGGTTTTGAGTCTTTACAAGAGCAATAACTAGAATGACTTAAGAAATCTAGCTTAATAGAATGTTCTGAGGGATTTAGTTGTTCCAAAATAGACGATCACACTGTCTATATGAATTATCCGAGCCTGACATCTGAGAGGCTCTCTTATGGTAGTGAGCAAAGGGCCTCTACAATAGGACAAGAGCCTCTATGCTACCATTGAATATCATCAGTCAAAAATTAAGTAAAATTGACAAAATTAAATATTTTAAAACATTAAATGCATTAAAACGTGATTAATTTAAAAAGAAAAGTGTACATCACCAGTGGCTGAAGTTCGAAGCTTAGTATCATTTTGCTGGTGGGAAATGTTCAATAATTCATTTCCAGTTTAAATATATAATAATACATTAATTTGGCAACAAAGTCCAACAAGCTAAACCATTTAAATAAAAAATCAAAGGATATTTGTAGATGAATGAAATTGTGTCTAGCAAAGTATTTAACCACAGGGGAGGTAGGAGTTGAGGAAGAGAAGTGCTTTCATCAACTTCAAGATAGTTAGATCTAGTGCAAAAGAGAGATACCATTTGACTAGATAGGATCACCTGGAGAACAATCGATGAAAGGTCCGAGCATCAATGCGGGGTATGCTGGTGTCGGACAGACGAATTTGAGTTTAAGTTCAAAAGTGAAGTCAACCATGCCATCTAATAGTAGGATGGCCAACATCAAAGAAAGAGGAATTGCTTTTTTCATAGAACTACAAGAATTATTTATCTTTTCTCATAATAATAATATATAGCAATTAAAATTAATGCTCCAATTACGTGTTTTATCAGCGAGTAAATATAAATGTAAAGAAAAAGAGAATATAATATAATATAGAATATAGAATAGAATATCTTTATTTGGATTCAAACCACACATATTCCATCAAATAATAAAATTGGAAATTGTACAATATATAAAAAAAAATTATCACATCACAATAAATGTGCAATTAATATCATGTAGATAGGTATATCTCACTAGTTGTACAATACAATATATCAATATCAGAAAGTTCGACTGAAAAGAATAATATATACATTATCAAATTAGGAACAATTAATGGATAATTCGAGTGTAACATTATGCAAAAATTGAGAACCATGACTAGCAATTGATTGTATGTAATGTTAACTAATTAGAAGAAATAGTGCATAACATTTCAATTATAACAATACAAAACTTGGAAATAAAAATCTCTAGAAAATCTGTTTTCGATAACAATTATCCTTGTCTTTTATTCAACCATGAGAAAGTATTATCATAATCAAAAGAATAACAAATATCAGCAGAATTGCAGACTTTTTCAAGTTCAGTAGATAAAGTTTAAAAAGACATCTTAGATGGAGGCATTTCTCTAAGCCCCTTCGGCAATTGGTTATAAATTTTGTAGATTTTCGAGAAAGAGAATAACTTGCTCGCTACATTCCCCACCAAAGGAGGAGATATTGCCAAATGTCCAGATCTAGTTCCAACTTCATGACTCTTTCTTATCGGAGTCATATAGGCACCAGTCCACTGGTTCAAATGGAAAACTTTTATACAATAACACATCCTCCGAAACCACAGTGATTGCAATGACACAAACTGTAATCTAGAGGCGTATATAGTGCAAGAAATAGGACTAATATGTTTCACAACCTTTCTTTGTACAGCCTCTATATTATTAGACAAACCCTTTTTTAATGGATTCCAAGTAGCGACAGCATATTCTAGTACCGGTCTAATCCATATTATATACATTTGAAGTTTTATATCATTTGATAAGATATTTCGATTTATTAGTGCCCATCTTTTCTTGGCACTGCCTACTATACTTTCAATATGTCTCTCAGCAGAAGCTGTACATTGAATAGTTATGCCTAAATCCTTAATTTCTTGCATAAGTTTAATCTCAAACACATCATTAATAACAGCATCATGAAAATAAACATAATTAAAGTTTGTTCTGTTCCCTATTTTTAAAGCTTTCGTCTTTTTATTGTTTATTCTCAGCCCTAGTGTGATCAAATATTTACTCAAATCATACAAATCTAATGTCACATTGTTTTTGGAGAATTCGACATTCTTTGGATCAATTGGGAAGATTATTTTTAAATCATCAGCGAATTTGCAAACTCGACCGTTAAGGATCTTAGTTTCCAAATTTGCAAATACAATTTTAAATAAAATTGGCCCCAAGCTTGATCCCTGTGGAACTCCACTCGTTACTCGTTTCGATTTTGATATCAAATCGTTTACTTGAATACTCATTCGTCGATTATATAGATAGTATTTAAGTAATCTAGAAATATTCGGATCAATATTCAACAAACTAATCGCATTCAAAATAGCATCAAAAGATATAGAGTCAAAAGCTTTTGAGATATCTATAAATACAATTAATGCATCTAACTTATTCTCGTCTAATGTGATTACATGTTTCCACATGGAAAGCATATTGGTAGTTGTCGATCTACCTTTCGTAAAGCCATGTTGACATAGGTCAAAATCAGCCGGTAACATACGTTCTAAATGATCTAGTATCAATCGTTCTATTATCTTCAAAAACGAAGGGATAATAGAGATTAATCTATAATCACTAGCGCACGTTGGCTTACTTACTTTTGGCAACGGCTTAGCTACTATCGTTAGTATATCGATTGGTAATTTCCCATTCTTTAAAATTATATTTATAAAGTTGCAGAGTACATTCATAAATTTTAAAGGTAATTGAAGCAAATTATCAATCGAAATACCAAGGTGATCTTTTTGTTTTTTGATTTGATTTTTAACATCAATTTTATCAATTCATCACTGTCAATAACAAGTCCTGGTTCCTGGTCTCCCAAAGAATCAGATGGTTCTATAAAATCTCTCCCATTCTGTGGATTGCATATCAAATTGCCAAATACTTCCTCCAATTCACAGAGAAATCCATACTCAGTTTTATCCACAGGTAGAATAAGCTTTAACTTTTCCTTGTATTTACTGTAATCTGTGAGGAGTTTGAATCCTAATCTAGGATTACTCTTCATTTTGGCCAAAATAATTCGTTCTGATCTTTGACGGATTATTAGCAGTGATGAATTAATTTCCTTATCAATGGAATCTAATCTCATTTGTTTAATACTATTAATAAGACTACACTTTATTATATTATCTCGTTTAATTCTTAGTTTACACAGTTTCCTATTAATTCGTTTCGGTATAATGTCCGTAAACGTAGCTGCCTGAAATAAAATAGATAATAACGATGAAACAGAAGAAACAAATTCATCAGTATTCAAGAAATAAAAACTCTCATAATCAATCAGTATACTTAATTCTCTAAAAAAATTCCAGTTGATTCTGGAACAGTGCACGTGTGCATTTTCAAAACTTAGTTTCTGTGTTATGCCACTCAAGATGTTCCATTGTAAAATAATTTGTTTGTGATCCAATTCTTTGAAATAATTGACAACATCATAGCTGTGCGATTTTACCATTTCAATTTCTAAGTATACATGATCTAAGCATTGCGAACCTCTAGTTGATTCCTTTATAATCTGCTTGAGATCATGGTTAGAAAAAAAATTGGTTATTTCACAGTCCTGTAACTTATTAAAGTCACCTACCACTACATTATAGCCATGGTGGTCAAAGATAGATTGAAGAGAATTGGTAAATGTTTGATCATCAAATAAAGTAGCATACGGCGGTCTGTAAACCGCTGTTAAGATCAGATTATCAAATTGTATAGATAGGAAATCAATGATAGCATTATCATCACTAATATGTAAAATTTTCGCCTTAAATACCGATTTACTATAAATGAGTACTCCTCCACCTCTTTTATCCAGCGATCTGTCCTTTCTGAATAAAGAATATTGAGGAATATCAAATTCATGACTTTTAATATCCTTATTAAGCCAAGTTTCAGATAATATCATAAAATCAAAGTCGTTACTTAATATAAAATTAGACAGCAAAAAGTTCTTATTCTTAACACTGCGAAAGTTAGCATAAAATAAATTAAATGTAGAAATCGACTTATCTAAACAAGTGTCGACTATTACTGATTCAACCTTATTGGCTTCTTTACTATTCGTTTTCCGGGCCTCGAAGCCATACTTCCTCTCCCCCCGCTGTCCACGACATTTACTAACGATACTTCGTTTTTTGATTTCGTATCTTCTCTTGTTAAATTTCTTATAATGTCGTAGTCAGAAGTAGGTGGACTCCGCTCCTGGTTGTTCTTTAGCTTTTTTGCTTTTGCCAACTTTCGTTGGAGAAATGTTTTATCACGACCAATATGTATGCTATTAAAACTCGGACTCTCACCTTTCCTTTTATTGATGGCCTCAATCTGTATATTTGTTGGCCTCTTTGTTAACTTTATTACCACCGGTCTAGGACGATTGGATCTTTTTCCAACTCTAAAACATTTAGCAATGTCAGCATGCGTCTCATCCTTTATGAGGATATTTAATTTCTCGACATCATTCACATCAGCATTCTCATCAAGATTAAATAAAATTAGCTGTTCTTGTTTACTAATCCGCGCTGATACTTCATTCGCTCATATGTTTATTATCTCTTCGCCTGTTATTTTATTCTTGATTGATGAGTCATTTTCCACTGTTATTTCAGCCAACTCAACCCATGGCTGAACATCAGTCTTTAAATTATCTAATTTCGTATTTAACACATCAGTCAATTGAACAATTTGCGCGCTTAAAGATTCATTTTTCTTTTCTGCTAATTCCAATTTTGCCGTATACACTTCAACGTCTGTTTCCAGTTTTGACACTTTATTCATGACACGATTATTCTCATCCTTCAGCTCCTTCACTGAGTTCTGAAGTTCTGAAACGATTTTCTCAAGATGCGACAAAATTATAGCCATTTCAAACCGCGCGCCAATATAACAAAGATTGGTAAGCAAAATTAATAAATTGCACTATTGTTTAAAATATACGTATAGCTCAAAGATAAAACCTAAAAATCTATTGACTAGTGTTGCTTACTAAACATTTTTTTAAATAATACGAATTCTAACCTATCTAACATTTGAGTGGAAGCAAAATATATAAACAAATAACTCAGGACAAGGTAATCAGACGTGTATATTTTAAAAATGCGCACTTCATGTTTATAAAGTTGCGCTGCATTTCGGTTTTTACTAGAATAACCCTAAAGAAAGTCGTTTTAACTAACGTTTTAATGAAGAGGCCCCTTGTGGAGGAAGTTAAATCCTCCGCCATATGTAAAATAACATTGACTGATAAATTTAAACCATCATGGCTGATTGTAAAAAATTTTATTTAAAAAGAATTTTTTATTTTTATTTTCCAGAACATTCTTTGTTTAAATACTTCACTTTGAATTGTGCGCCATTTTCAGTTTTTCGAGTGTGTCGCTCCTTGATCGGTATTGTATATTTTGATCTGCTGCATTTTAACATTTTTCTCTAGAAAACGAATACATCTCATCAAATATATTACTTCATCAATTTCTTTTGTTTTAATATAATATAATATTGAAAAAGGAAGTTCTGGAACAGGTAATTTGATTCTTCTGTTGTTCACGTATGTCTCTTTCCAGATTATTTGTTCGGGAATAATACGATCCTACTTTCGCATTCCGATTGCCTAACATTAAGTGTCGATTTAATTGTGATACCATTTAGACATGGAGACCGATATTAAATTTGAGGACACAAGTAGGATAGTGCAGGACATTGCGGATTTGAACCTAGGAGATGCAAATGGAAATACAAGCCTATCAGACTCTACTGTGAATTTTAGGACTTCATGCGATCTGGCATCTATGGGGCTCTTAGACTCGAATAGGCATCAACAAAATTTGGCGACCGCGCCAGTCCAAGAATTTTAAGTCTACCGCAGTACAAATCAGAATAAAATTCAATTTGGGTAGGAGATGCCCAAATGATATTAAGTGCTTGTAATATTGTAAATCCAATGGAGAAAATTGTTGCACCATGGATGGCGTTGCCTGAAAATTTCCGAAATGCCTTGGAAAATTTCAGAGACAGAACTGTGATAGAAAAGCTGTACAATGCATTTGAGTTATTACTGGCTGAAATTCAACAGAGATATCAGCCTGGAAGATCAGCGCAAATGTGCGAACTATTACGCTTAGAAGAAATGGGGCGTCAATTACCGTCCGAATTTTATGAACGCCTTTGCAAAAAAGCTTCCAGGTTGAATATATCTAGAATTATAGTCAACTCCAGTTTCACAGCTGAGCTACCAATTAGGCGTAGAACAACATTGGAAGTATTTGACACAATGAGCATTGATTGGCCAAATAAACTCAGAGGGTTAGAAGGCGTGTATAAACAGCAGGAACCACAAGTACATGCTGTAATAGCAGATTCTGTCACGATGCAGCCAGTCAGGGCAGATGCCGAAAACAACCTGACTATACAAGAAACTTTGCTTTTCTTATGTAGAGAAGTTGCTAGTATACGTCGTGATATTTCGCAACTTCAGAGTCAGGATAGGTAGCCGATGTCAAGGACCATATCATTGTTATGGATTTCTTGACACATTTCAAGTTGACATTAGACCCCAAGGCTAGGACTATTGCAGAAGGCGTAGGGATATCAACACCTACTTAGCCTAACACATCGGCAGTTAGAACGGTTCTTTTACCTCGTCCAACGTCCGCACATGACTTTGCCGATATAATCAAGATGCAACTAGTAGTGTTTCAACCTTTCAGTGACAAAAGGATAGGTTTGAAGACAGGAGTAGAACACCAAATAGAATTGGTGGCTCCGTTGCCTTGTTTACCGAAGGCTCATCCATTGACACAACACAAGCAACAGGTTGCTTTGTCAGAATTCCACCAATTGCGCAAAGAGGTGATTTGTAGAAGGTCAAATTCCAATTTTGCTTCCCCAATAGTGGTAGTTCCCAAACCTGAACCGGGTCAATGGAGGGTTTGGGGAAATTATCGTCTATTAAACTCAGTGACGAAGGGTGATTCTTATCCTCTCCCTAACCAGAGTAATTTACTCCGAGATATAATGGGATATGAGGTTTATTCAACTTAAGATCTACAGAAATCGTTCTATCAGATACCAATGGCGGAAAGTTCGATACCACTCACCGCAGTCAGATAACCAGGAGGGGGATCGCATGAATTTCTTCGAATGCCTTTTGGTTTGAAAAATGCCAGTCAGAAATTCCAGCGTTTGGCTGAAGAAATCCTTCAGATTTGTCCATTTGCGAGAGTATATATAGACGACATAATAAATTTTGGTCGCTCACGAGACGAACATCGTACGCATTTGGAAAGGGTTTTGACCAGGCTGGAACAATATGGATTAGTGGTCAAATCTAATAAAAGTAATATCGGTTGCTCTTCAGTTAAATAACTTGGTCATATACTTTCCAAAGACGGAATTAAACATTTGGAAGATTAGATCCAAGCTATAAAGGACGTAACGGAATCCCGAAACGCACGCCAGTTTCGAAGGTTCTTGGGTATGATCAGCTATTACCGTCGATTCATTCCAGGTCTAGCCGGAATTCCTGGATCGTTAACAAGCCATCTCACTCGTGAAAAGAGCACGATCAAGAAATCTTGGCCTATAAACTTGAGTCAAGAAGACAGAGAAAATTTCCAAAAGGCCAAGGAAATGTTAAGTGACGTAAGCACATTAGCACCTGTAGATTGGAAAAAACCTTTCGAACTAATCACAGATGCCTCAGATGTTGCATTAGGGTCAGTACTACAGCAAAGATATCAGGACATAGTAAGACCGATTGGGTTTTATAGCCTTAAGCTTAATGATCGAGAAAAACGTTATGATACGTTTGGCAAAGTGCTTCTAGCAGTGTATGCCGCAGTGCTACACTTCGAGCATTACTTAGACGGGCATAAGTTTAAGTTATTGACCGATCATAAGCCATTGATCAGCATACTTGGTAAAACAGCTAGGCTTAATTACTCTCGTAGAGTAAATTCCCAAATAACACGGTTAGCAGAGTTCGATTTCACAGTGTCTCATATTGCTGGAAAAGGGAATGTGGTAGCAGATGCACTTAGCCGAACGAATGAAGCTGATGTCGAGCTGGTATTTCAAGGTCCATTGAAAAATTAAGATGAATCAATGTACGATTTCGTTAGTCAAATCGAGGAAGCGCAAGGATAGAATCCCTTTACATTAGTATTGTCTAAAAGATCAGGAAATGTTCGTAGGCTCGTATGTGGCCAGTTGTTGTTATGCGAAACATCTAGAAGTCAACCACGACCATATGTGCCATTGGAGTTACGGGCCAAGATTATCCAAGTGTTACATGACATGGGTCATCCATCCATTAAAGCCACCATTCGATTAATCAACGACAGATACGTATGGCCGCACATGTCTAAAGACATACGGTTATGGGTAAAAGCCTGTGCCAAGTGCCAAACGTGTAAGGTGTGGAGACATACCAGAACCGAGATAAAGAATATTGGGATACCAATTGGACGGTTCAGACACGTACATATAGACATTGTCGAGATGCCTGAAGTTAATGAGAACAAATTCTTGCTGACTAGGGTAGATAGATTTAGTCGTCAATTTGAAGTGGCGATTTTAAAAGACATGACAGCGCAAGAAGTCTTGTTCGCGTTTCTACATAATTGGATATCGCGTTATGGTGTTCCAAAAAAGGTCACTAGTGATCGTGGTAGTCAATTTATGTCCGAGCTTTTCGAGAGATCCCTCAACATCATAGGAACCACTGTAATACATACCAGCGCGTATAATCCACGAGCGAATGGGATGGTAGAAAGGCTGCATCGTGAACTAAATGCTGCATTAAGGTGTACTAGTAAAACGAGCTGGATACACGATCTTCCTATAGTACTACTCGCCATGCGCAACAGATATAGGGCAAAATTAGGTACTTCCATAGCAGAATTGGTCTATGGAGAACCATCAAGGTTACCTGGAGATCTTCTAATAGAAACTCCAAGTAGTCTTGATTGGGCTTCTAGTAATGTAGTATGGTTCGTAGGGGAACTTAGAGATAAGGTGTGTCGTTTAGCTCCGACCAAGACTAGAAAAGCTAAAACCAAATGCTATGTGTTTTCTGATCTAAAATCGGCTTTGCATGTGCATATAACTAATGAAAATAGAAAGAACTGCCTAACACCATTTTATAAAAGACAATACGAGGTCAAGAGGATGACTGACAAGAATTTCATCATAGAAATAAATGGCATTGAAGATTGTGTTACGTTGGATCGTTGCATTTCCCAGTTGTTCTGGATCGACAGTATCACTGAATTAACAGATGCGTCGAATGACCGTTCTATGGGCGAATGTGATGTGTGCAATCCCACCATACAGGCACCTAATAAAATGCAGAACTCAGAAGACGCGTTGTCTTGTAACACGCGTCTCCGTGTTACAACCCAACGAAGGTCAATTTTTACAAACGCTGTGCTCTTTAAGTTTAAATATTCTAACTCTGTCCTAAAACCATATTTCTCTTAACTGTGATTTTAGAAACAATCTCTGTTAGTCTCAAGCAGTTTTTGAACTGCAACTGTATTTGTAATTAACAGTGTTTTTATTAAAGAAACAGAACCGCGCGCGATCCGCGAGGATCACGCGGTGGACCATTGTGTCACTGCGGATTTATTTTGCTTAGTTAGATTATTCGAAATTTATGTGAATAGAATAATGGATTAATATATTAACAAGTAGAGAACTAAACATTTGTGAGTTTTGTCATTGAAATATTTAAACGATTTACATTTTCATCTTTAGTGATAACCTTTAACATTGATTCTTTTCATATCACCATGTATTTTCAATCGAGTTTTTATCATTGAAGTCTTTAAACGATTTACATACTCCTTTTTAGTGATAACGTTTAAACTTGATTCCATTCATATCATCACGTGTTTTCAATCGAGTTTTTGTCATTAAAGTCTTTATGGGGCTTACCCCTTCATTTTTAATGATAACTTTTAACGATGACTTTTTCCATGTCATCATATGTTTTAAGTCGATGGTATAAATGCAGTTCAATTCAGACATTTGTGTAAGAATAACTACTTGTGTGCAAAACATTTTTCTTTATAAACATAAATCATTTTAATTTTTGTCGTCTAGAAGACGGAAAATTTAATTTAACTGTGAATAGTGTTTAAGACCTATTTTTGCATAAAAATCTATTTTGACAGTTGACTAACATATATTCAATTTGGACTAACTGTGAATTATATTGCTAGTTGCAACATTATATCTAATATACGTATGACCGGATGTTTTTGCCTTCTCACATCAACCATCCGAAAAAGATAAGAGACTGATTAGGCGCACGGGTAGTAATAATAGCCACCATTGATATGTAGGACGGGTATAAAATTCACGAACTAGACACCAACCCCGCAAAATACCTCTACAAAATATTTTTTAAATACTTTTTTATACATTTTGAAACACTCTTTTTCAAGGAATTGTTATTGTTACATTGTGCTCAGTTTCAGTTTTAGCATTTATTATTTGCCGTGCCGCCGTTCTTTGTGAGATTAGTGTAGGATATGTAGCTTCTACATTTATCTATGTCATATTTATTTTAAAAGAGTTATCCAATTTACTCTAGCAATAGAAACAAAATATTTTTTGGAATCGTGCAATTTATTTAGTTTTGACTTTGCTGGCATGTAATCTAATTTTACATCGATTGGGACCAGCGAACGATTACCGTAAATGCTCTGTGCGATTTTCTAATTATGAAACTATTGGAGGAGCGCGCTACTTGTATTGAAAAAGACGCTAAACTGAGTTTTAGTTAGAATAGGGAATGCAAAATGTATAATATTTAGGGATCCGCTTACCACTTTGGTATTTCAATCAAGGTACAATAGAAATATAAAGTGTTCATATATTCGAATGGGTACGCTTCTGGCACCACAAATATTTATGATCGTTTTTAGGAGTCGGCCCTCTATAGTAAAATCTTTGGCGTTGAAAAAGCGGCTAATTTATTTATTAATATTAACATTAAATTACTAAAAGCATCTAGAATGATTTTTTAAACTGTTAGGATATATTTTTATCTGCAAAATTTGAATTTTTCTGCTGCAAACATTTAATTCTGCAACGCTCCTTACCAATAGATCCAAGTTCTCTTAAAATAAGAAGCAATAGAATTGTACGATTTGAGTGGATAATTTATAATATTGGAGTTGTAAATAAACATTTAGAAGAGGAAAGCTTTTAGAATAGCTAATAAAACAGAAGTTTGTTGTTTATGTTCATGATGTTATGATTAATGATGTTTTTAAATTCAAACTTCAACAAGAAATTTAGGATTTAGGTATAACTATACAATGTACAACATCTGCAGAGAGACATATTGAAAGTAAAATTAGATGCGCTAGGAACAGATGGACGTTAATAGATAAAAATATCTTATCTAACAATATAAAATTACAAATTGATATTATTTGGATAAGACCGATATTGGAATGTGCCGTCGCTACTCGGAATCCAATGAAAAAGGGTTTGTCGAATCAGCTAGAATCTGTACAAAGAAAAGTTATGAAACATACTAGCCCTGTTTCCTGCACCACATACGCCATCAGATTAGATTTTGTATCACTGCATATTTTATGGTTAAGAAGGATGCATTATTGCATAAGTGTATTCCATTTGAATCAGTTGTTCGGGGCCTATACAAAAAATATACAATCCTATCGATCGTTTTAGTTTTGATTATGATAATACTTTCCCGTGGATGAATAAAAATTAAGGATAATTGTGATCAGCAACATAAATGTTTGAAAAAAATTTCTACTATCAGTATTATTATATTGGAAATGTTATGCATATATAGAATAGAATAGAATATCTTTATTTGTATTCAAACCACAAATGTTTCATTGAATAGATAATAACAATAACGGAAAATGTACAATGTAAAAAAGATATCACATCACATAAATATGTGCAATTAGTCTCATATAGGTAGGTTAATCACGCTAGTTCTGATGTAAGATATATCACCATTAGAAAATTGAGCAGTAATATCACTAAATACGTAATATCAATTTTGATAAAATTATTATGATAAAGGAAAAACGGTCTTTTTATTAAGCGCATTTGAACAATAATTGATCATGTAAATAGTTATATACTCACCATCAAAATTCACAGACCTGAAAATAGAATAAACGAAGATATAATTCGAATGTTACATTATGCATAAATGAGAAACATAACTAGCAATTTATTATATTTAATGCTGACTAACATGATGATATACTTCAAAACATTTCAATTTAATAATACAGAATGACAAAAAAATATCTCAAGTAGGTATGTTTCTGATCACAATTATCCTTGCTTTTTATTCAACCACTAGAAAGTATTATCATAATAAAACTAAAACGATCAGTAGGATTGTAGATACTTTCTAGTTCAGTACATAAAAATATAAATACATCTTAGATGGAGACGTTTCTCTAAGCCCTTTTGGCAATTGATTGTAAATTTTATAAATTTTCGTATATCATCAAATTAGTGAAAATTACAAATAGATAATTGCTATTCATGGTTTTTATTAATGAATATTATTATACTCGAATTATACCTTATTTTTTCAATTGTGGGGTCTCTGAACTACGATGCTAAATCTATATCATCTATTAATTTATAAATTCAATCAAATAAAAAGAACGTTTCTTGCCCTTATCATAATAATTGTATCAAAATTGATATAGCATATGCAGCGATATGACTGCTGGATGTTCAGATGTCGATAAGTCATATATCAATCAATCTTATGGAGATTTCCATATCTATATGAGACTTTATGGACGTATATGTGGAGGAAAATATTTTTTCCGACAAAATTAAAGTGACGTTATTGGTAAATTTAAACCATCGTGGCTTATTGAAACTAAAATTATTTAGAAAGATATTATTCGTTTAATTTCTAGAACATAATTTGTTTAAATATTTTGCAGTATTTATACTCTTGAATTGTGCATAATTTGCGTTCGGTATTTACTGTCTGATCTGGTGTGACCTAATTTAGCAAGCTACATTTATTGTATACTACATCTTGATGTTTACAAATACTTGATCTTCACAATATAAATCTGTTATCATTTTTTTGTGTTTTGTAGCGAGCATATTGGGAACTTTATGGAACAGCCAATATAATAATTCTTGTTTTCGCGACTTACTTCTTTCCAGATTATTTGATTCGGATGTAATGTTACGTAAGAAGTACACAGTCCGTTGCCTAGTAAAAAATCATTAAATATATGTTTAAGTTCGATAAACATGGAAGATAATCTTAAGTTTGTGGACACTAACAAATAAGCTCAAGATATTGCAGGCATGAACTTAATAGATGTGGTCGAGAAAACTTGCTTATCAGACTCAAATAGATGTAATAAGAATGAAACCGGCTTAGCATCAATGGGGTTCTCATTAACTAATAGGTTTGGAGCATATATATATAGAATAGAATAGAATAGAATAGAATAGAATAGAATAGAATAGAATAGAATAGAATAGAATAGAATAGAATAGAATAGAATAGAATAGAATAGAATAGAATAGAATAGAATAGAATAGAATAGAATAGAATAGAATAGAATAGAATAGAATAGAATAGAATAGAATAGAATAGAAGAATAGAATAGAATAGAATAGAATAGAATAGAATAGAATAGAATAGAATAGAATAGAATAGAATAGAATAGAATAGAATAGAATAGAATAGAATAGAATAGAATAGAATAGAATAGAATAGAATAGAATAGAATAGAATAGAATAGAATAGAATAGAATAGAATAGAATAGAATAGAATAGAATAGAATAGAATAGAATAGAATAGAATAGAATAGAATAGAATAGAATAGAATAGAATAGAATAGAATAGAATAGAATAGAATAGAATAGAATAGAATAGAATAGAATAGAATAGAATAGAATAGAATAGAATAGAATAGAATAGAATAGAATAGAATAGAATAGAATAGAATAGAATAGAATAGAATAGAATAGAATAGAATAGAATAGAATAGAATAGAATAGAATAGAATAGAATAGAATAGAATAGAATAGAATAGAATAGAATAGAATAGAATAGAATAGAATAGAATAGAATAGAATAGAATAGAATAGAATAGAATAGAATAGAATAGAATAGAATAGAATAGAATAGAATAGAATAGAATAGAATAGAATAGAATAGAATAGAATAGAATAGAATAGAATAGAATAGAATAGAATAGAATAGAATAGAATAGAATAGAATAGAATAGAATAGAATAGAATAGAATAGAATAGAATAGAATAGAATAGAATAGAATAGAATAGATTTGAATAGAATAGAATTGAATAGAATATCTTTATTTGGATTCAAACCACACATATTCCATCAAATAATAAAATTGAAAAACGTACAATATATATATATATATATTAAATTATCAAATCACATATAATTGCGCAATTAGTCATATATAGATAAGTATATCTCACTAGTTGTACTATAAAACAAAACAATAACAGAAAGAACGGTTGTAGAGAATTATAGATACATTATCAAAATAGGAACAATTAAGGTATAATTCGAGTGAAACATTAGCAATTGGTGTATGTATTGTTGACTAACATGATGATAAAATGCACAGCATTTCAAATATGATACATATATATATACATATATATATATATATATATATATATATATATATATATATATATATATATATATATATATTCTTAACATCAATATTCTTCTTTAATGTGGAGGAAGATAAATCCTCCGCCAAATGTAAAATAACATTAACTGATAAATTTAAACCACCATGGCTGATTGTAACGAATTTTATTTAAAAATAATTTTTTTCCAGAACATTCTGTGTTTAAATACTTGACTTTGAATTGTGCGCCATTTTCAGTTTTCGAGTGTCTCGCACCTCGACTGTGTAGAGGTTAAATTAATTATCGGACAGAAATTAACCTCTCATATAAATATAAATCAATTTTTATTTTTGGACATTTGATGTTATCGCTGGTTTCGTAAAATAATATTGTAATTTTTGAAAAATATTGTAAAATTTTTTGGAAGTTCTTTTGTTCATATTGTCGAAGTTTTGGACTTGTCTTGTGGAGGAAAAAGAGAGAGTTTTTGATCTGAGTTTCTGAATTGCATAAGCGGGACACTGCGTGGTTCCATCTCCAATTCTTGGTCAATAAAAATTTGTAATCTTCTCGTCATTTTGTTGTTTTTAATTATCAGCGAAAAGAAACACAAATTTGCTTTGGGTATTTTAAGTTAATACTTGTTTTAAGGTCTCAATCATTCCAGTTCAGTAATTTGTGGACATCAGCGTATCCGGGTAAGCTTACTTAATTAATATAATATATAAATTACAAGTAATTTAATAATATCATGTCTGGTTTATTAAATATTGAGGATACAGAGCAGTTGGCTAGCGGACTTAAGGATTGTAGCTTAAGAGATAGTTCAGAGGAACTTAAGTGTTCCAAGATAGATGATCATTCCGCATATATGGATTTTCCGGGCCTGGCATCCAAGAGACCCCCTTATGGTAGTGACCTAAGGGCCTCTACAACTCGTTGTATTATCTGTTGATCTGCTGCTATCTTTAACAATTTTTCTCTAGTAACACGAATACATATTAACAATAAAATCCTGCTATAATTGTCTTTTATCCTGTTATTGAAGCACACATAGAAGGGACGTTCTGGAACAGACAATTTGATTATTCTGTTGTGCACGTATATCTCTTTCCAGATTATTTGTTCGGAAATTTTAGCGAGATAACTTTCGCATTCCGATTGCCTAATATTAAGTGTCGATTTAATTATTAGACTAACTAGATATGGAAGCTAATATTAAATTTAAGGACAGAAGTAGGTCTGTACAGGATATTGCGGATTTGAATTTAGCAGATGCGAATGAAAATATAAGCATATCAGACTCTACTGTAAATTTTAGGATTTCAAGCAAACTGGCATCTATGGGGCTCCCGGACTCGAATAGGTTAGGGTGTTGAGGCCCTGAACAAATAATCTGGAAAGAGATATACGTGAACAACAGAAGAATCAAATTATCTGTTCCAGAACGTCCTTTTTCAATATTATATTATATTAGAACAAAAGCAATTGATGGAGTAATATATTTGATGAGATGTATTCGTTTTCTAGAGAAAAATGTTAAAATGCAGCAGACCAAAATATACAATACCAGTCAAGGAGCGAGATACTCGAAAAACTGAAAATGACGCACAATTCAAAGTCAAGTATTTAAACAAAGAATTTTCTGGAAAATAAAAAGAAAAAAATTCTTTTTAAATAAAGTTCGTTACAATCAGCCATGGTGGTTTAAATTTATCAGTCAATGTTATTTTACATATAGCGGAAGATTTAATTTCCTCCACATAAACTACCTTCTCAAAAAAAGACGGCTAATAATAGACGTAATCAAAATTCTTCGGATGACGTGGCATTCTTCGAGAACGTCATCTCGCCCGGTACAGATTTTATTGGTTCTTCAAAATCACCTGGTACCGACAAATAGTTTTCATGTTGTAAATTAGTAGAATAAGAGTTTG